>MDKI01069259.1:0-56275 GCA_005239505.1 Nicotiana paniculata | reverse complement strand
TGTATATTGGGTATCAACAGATTGCTTGAGTTAGTTGACATTTCCGAAGGATATTACAAAGTTTCTAATAGACCTCCTTGTGAGACACCCAGATGGTGCACTCTAGAATATTACAATTATATGTGAATACTAGAATGATCAAGAAATTCAGAAGATAGGCACTGAAATCCTGGAAGGGATAAATATTACCTTAGTGTGGCTCTCGTCCCTAGTAGAGCGAGAACGTTGAGCAAACCGAAGAGCCACTGAATGGAGCAATGGGGAGCTAAAAGCAAAAGAATGTCTTGTTGAAGTTTTCATAATAATGTGATAGACATAAATGAGAGAGTCAATGAAGCATTATGAGTAAAATATGATACATGGATGACAATGGTAGATCAAAAGGATGACCGCATTATGGAGTCTATAGTCAAGTGAAGGAAAAGACGAGAGGTGACAGGACTTGAGACAACAAAAGAATATAGGCCATAAAGTCATATCGTCATTTTGAAAAATAAGACGTGACTCTAACGTGATTACCAAAAGAAAAAGTTGGACACCAGAATAATAGAAATCAGTACGGACTGATGAACAAGATAAACTAAACATGAATTAGGGGCTGAGTGATTTGATAATAGTCGGTATCATGAAAATTTCATATTTCGTTCCGACGATAATAGAGTGGATAACAGAAGAAGATTCATGAGAAATTCAAAGACTGGTCATTCAGGAAAACGCTTCCCTAAAGCAAGCAATGTGAGCAAAGTTAAGCTTAAGGGACTGTATGTGCCATTTATACTAAGTGTTATACCCCATTTTAACACGGGTCAAACTAGAGTATAACATATTGGTAATTCCGAGGTTTAATTGATTAAGAGAGTCGCCACCTAATTATTTTAACGGTGAATTAGGACACCATTTTGCTAAGTAATGCTTAAACTTAACTCTGTTTTATATGGTCTGCTTAGTTTTAAAAATTCTAGCTAAGGATCACCTTTTAAGATCCATTAAAAATAGTTAACCGGCCGAACTTAGGTTAATTAGTCTAAAATAATTGTTATATGAATTAGAAGTATTGTTAGCTAATGATTGAAGTGAACTTTCTTTCGTTGATGAAACTGAAGTAAATTTCTTTTATTAATTCAATAACGCGGACCTAAAATAGTTAAATCTAATTGTAGCAATAACTTCTGAGACGAATTTTAGAACTTCTTCCAAAATGTTAAAGTTCACAGTTAAAAGGAACACCAGGTTAAGCCCAATGTTTCAATTTGAAATGACTGAATTAAAACTTAAAAAAAATAATTAATGCAAAGATAAATCCTTGCCTGGTATATTAATATCTTTAGAGAAAACAATAGTCGGTAATTTAAATATGTATTTGTCAAGCTAGGCGTCAGTTTAAAAATCAATTCCAATTATTAGCGCTAAGCCTTTCCGCCAGATATAAATTATAGGTAGTTAATCATGAGTTTATGCTTACCATTTCCAACATGGAGATAAATAACTACGCAAACAAATTTATAAAGTCAGACAACATAGACGATAAAAGTCAAACAACGAGAAAAGAAAGGAAAAAGGATGCTATCGGCATCCCCAAGCGCTTCTCTTTTTTTCTCGCTATCTGGGAAAATAAGTTGTGTGATGACTCCATGTGTGGGTGGTGGCGCCGGGTCTCATTTTGAGACTCCATTGCAAGAGTCTCAAATTAAGACTCCATATGCTCCAAGTGTACATGTAAAGAAAAAGAAAAGTGAAGAAGATTATAGAAGAAAACTTAATTCATATAATATGTGACAATGAAACATACAAGTCAAAAATGACAATTATCTCCTTAAATATGAAATATTCCACGAAATAGTAGTATACTACATACAAGCAATTCTACTTTAAAATGGCAATCTAAGGGTCATTTTGAAGTTTTCCCCTTTTAGATCAGCCTAACGAACAAAGTGGGAGGAGTATAAATAAGTGGTATTTACAATTAGTTTTCATTTTTCAAGACCCCAAAAACATAAGAGGCGTTTGGTTCAGTTGATTATGGATTATGGGGTGTTAGTCCCGGTGATGATGGTTGTTCTCGTGTATTATGAGGGAAGATGGGTTAATGTGGACCCAGGCAAAATCTATTAGCTTAGTTGGTGCGAGCAAGGTGGCTCGATGTGTGCATGGATTTAAATATGATTATGGGCTCCGTATGAGCCAGGCATGTTCCTTTCAGTAGAGCGCTTTTCATTGAGAGGTATTCGAACAGCGGGGGTTGTTCCGTCTTCGTCGAATTTATATGTTATTGTGGTTGTGCCGTACGAGTTGTGAAATGGCTTGATAATTTCCTATGTGTTGAGGTCCCGCGTGGTGGGGATGTTATGTGAGCAGGATAACTCCTGAGATCTAGAGTGTATATATATATATCGCACCTCAGTTGTGCTTGAGTTATGTAGCCTACGGCTTTATCAGTCTCCCCAGGATGGTATTATGCACTTAGCGTGCTTATGATCGATATTTAGTAAATTGTAATAGTGAGAAAATCAGCTTTGTATATATTTCCTTACGTGAGTTTTATGTCATTTGGATCGGGTGGCACGCCGCCACGATGATGTTATTTGGATCAAGTGGCACGCCGCCACGATGATGTTATTTGGGATCGGGTGGCACGTCGCCACGGGTATGTTATTTGGATCGGGTTGCACGCCGCAACAGTGTTATGTTGTGTAGGGCTCCTATAATTATTTTTCCTTGTATTTTACTTCCTATTTTTCTAAGGAAAGTTTATACTAGTTACGTGAGTTGAGTAGTCCTTTTCTGAGTCATTTCTTATGTATCATGTTCGAGACGTGGTCTATTGGCGCATTTTGGCATTTATTTTTGTTCATGTCTGGGATGATTTGCTATTTGAACAGTTCATACTGGGTGAGACGAGATTATTGGACAAGGGATCGGTGCGATGAGTATTCAAGGATTTGTTAACTCTGTAGTTGAGTATGAATTTCTGCACATATCCTCCGTTGTGATGGTATCGTCAACATTGTATATATCTTTTAAAGTGCATTGAGAGCATCAAATTCATAGAATTCTGGCTATTAAGGTTCAGGGAGCGTCATTTTGGTTAGATGATAGACTATGCAGTGTATGGTGCCTATTCAGCAAAGGTACGCAGTTGTGTTCTGGTGCCTTGTGTGTTAGTTAATACGGTGTTCATATATCAGAAAAGGGCCTGGCAGAGAATTTCCGGTGTTGGAATTGAGTTCGGAATTTGCTGTAGGGATAAAGGAGGTTATCTTCAAATTTTATCAAAGCTTATATGTTCAGTTGGGTTGTGGCAACACGGGTATATGCACGAGGTGTTAAACAGTGATTTCAGATAACTCAAGAGAAGTTCTTGGCACGTTAGCGGACGAACGTCTATTTAAGTGGGGGAGAATGTAACGACCTGACCGTTCGTTTTGAGCTCTAGCGCGTCGTTAGGTGGTTGGAAGTCATTAACAACTTCATTTCAGGTATTATGACTTGTGCGTATGGTCGGAGTTGAAATTCAGGAAGTTTGGGGTCAAATTGGAAGGAAAATTCTCATTTCAGAAGCCTTAAGTGGAAGAAATTGATTAAGATTAGAATTTTGAGCAAACGACCTCAGAACCAGGATCTGAAGGTTCCAGCAAGTTCGTATAATGATTTCGGACTTGGGTGTATGTTCGGATCGGGTTTTGGATGACGCGGGAGCATTTCGGCGTATATTGCGGAAGTTAGCATTTTAGAAAAAAATTCATAAGTTTGGGTTGGAAGGCCTTTCAGTGTTATAGATCTCCGTTTGGGATTTCGAGTCCGGGAATAGCTTTGTACGGTGATTCTGGAGTTGGGAGCGCGATCGGAAGTGAATTCGGATGTCCGTAGGTTATTTTAAAGTCATTTGGCTTAAGTTAGAAATTTGAAGGTTTTTTTTGAAGAATCCGACCGGAAGTGGAAATTTTGATATCGGGGTCGGAATGCAATTCCAGAAGTAGGAGCAGGTCTGTAATGTCGAATATGACTTGCTCGTAAAATTTGATGTCATTCCGAGTAGTATAGGTCGGTTCGGCTCATTGTCATCGAATTCAAGAACTTAAAGTTCTTAAGTTTGATTTTAGGGATTTTGAGGTGTGATTCTGAGTTTTAGTGTTGTTTTGGGTGTTTCTAAGGCTTGAACAAGTCCGTGGGATGACTTGGGACTTGTTGGTACATTCAATTTGAAGTTCCGGGGGCTCGGGTGAGTTCCGGGTAGGTCCCGGGATGTCTTTAGGCTAAAATATAGCTATTGCAGGTCTGAGGGGTCAAATTTCTGTACCCTCCACCGCGGGTCGCGGTCCTTTTTGTGCTGGCCGCGGTGGGGGGCTTCGCGGTCGTGCCTTCGCGGTCCGCGGTGGAGGAGTTGGGTCACTGGTCCGACTTCAGAGACCTAATATCTTTTGATCTACAAGGAATTTTGAGATGATCCGAAAATGAAAGTTGTAGTCCTTCGTGTCTAGTTTCCAAAAAGATAAAGAAATAATAATTTGGACATCTGTAGAGAACGTTATAGCCAAAATTATAAACCAGGTCACTGCAATCATTTTTTTTAGTTTTCTTCAGTTTTTCTTGACTTTGCTAGCACGGCCGCGGTCCCTTTTTCGCTGACCGCGGTGGGGGTCCTGAGAGGAGTATAAATAAGTAGTATTTTTAGTTATTTTTCATTTTTCAAGACCCAAAAACATAAGAGGCAATTTTCCAAACACTTTTTCTTCTCCAAAACGTTGGTAAGTGATTTCTAACTCATTTTCTTCACTCCTTAACTTCTTTTTACAAGATTTCATCCTAGAATCTATTTCATGGTGGAATTGGAAATTTTGGGTAAAACCTAAGAACATTGAAATTTGGGGATTTAGACCCCAAATTGAGGTCGGCTTCCAAAACCATTTATATATCCAGGCTCGGGGGCGAATGGGTAATCGGGTTTTGGTCCGAATTTCGGGTTTGGACCGAGCGGGCCCGAGTTTGATTTTTGACTTTTGGGGAAACACTTTAGAAAAAATCACTTCCATGCACTAGAATTGATTCATTTAGAATTTATTAACATAATTATGTAACTTTTAGCTAGTTCGAGTCCCCGGGAGACGAGTTTGGAGTTTCGGTTGCATTCTTGACCCGGAAAGTAGGTTCGACATGAGGTAAGTCTCCTTTATAACTTAGTGAGGGGGAATCATCCCCCTAGGTGAATTAAATACATGTTATTATCTTCGGGGGCACGTACGCACGAGGTGACAAGAGTCCGTGCGTAGCTACTTTTATGCCATGTTCGGGTAGCCTAGGACCCACTAGCATGCTTTATGTGTGTACCTGTAACTCTTCCTGTAATATTAAACTGCTAACATGACCGAAAACGTGATTGAAAGTTTAAAAGAAAACTAGAGTTCATATTGTTAACCCTCTAAAAGGAGAATTATTTCAGCTGTGAATAAATGTGTACCTGGACTGGGATGTATCATGGAGTATTACTAAACTGGACAAATGAGTTTCAAAAACAAAGATTTCAAAACCTATATTTTATGTTTCTCTTAATAAAGACTTTATCATTTTCCTGAGAAAAACAGTTTTCTAGATAAAATATGAATTTATTATGTGGATATGTGTAACTTTGGGTGCCTGAGTCGCTTGAGTGATTCGCGAGCAGGAAGACCTTGTATTTGTGTATGTATACTTATGAGCACCTAAGTCGCATGTATGATTCGCGAGTAGGCTAGCCGTATTATATTGAGAGGTGCACTTTGGGACAGGCCGATCGATCCTTCGGCAGTGCACAGAGAGGATTATTATATTGAGAGCCGCACTTTTGGGACGGGCCGATCGATCCTTCGGCAGTGCACAGAGAGGATTATTATATTGAGAGCCGCACTTTTGGGACGGGCCGATCGATCCTTTGGCAGTGCGTAGAGAGATTGAGAGATGCACTTTTGGGACGGGACGATCGATCCTTTGGCAGTGCATAGAGAGGTTGAGAGCTGCACTTTTGGGACGGGCCGATCGATCCTTCGGAAGTGCGTAGAGAAATTGAGAGATGCACTTTTGGGACGGGATGATCGATCTTTCGGTAGTGCATAGAGAGATTTAGAGACGCACTTTTGGGACGGGCCGATCGATCCTTCGGCAGTGTGTGGAGAGGTTGAGAGATGCACTTTTGGGATGGGACGATCGATCTTTCGGCAGTGCATAGAGAGGTTGACTATCTTATGACTCCGGCCGGTTGTCTTACCCTTGTGTGCGCATCACTATTTGGTACTATTCTATTAATATTGGCTTGACATGTATTTGGAAAAAAGGGAAGTGCACATTGTTGTTTATTCTCAGTGATTACCAGGATTTCTGTACTTGATATGTACTCGTTTCTCACTGTCTTATATGTCTACTGTATTTCATCATATTCTGTCATATATTATATTGTCGGACCCTAGTAAGTGTCTAATTTGACCTCTCGTCACTACCTCTCTGAGGTTAGCCGGGCGACTTACTGAGTACACGTTATTTTTGTACTCATGCTGCACTTGCTGTATATTTTATTGCACGGGTACTTTCATAGAAATGTGGAGGATTCGGAGACTTAGGTGAGCTGCATCTTTCGGAGGCGATCCGCAGCTAACAAAGTCACCTTCATACTGTATCTGTTTCATTTTAAATTTCCTGGTCCAGTCATATTTCGGACAGGCTTTGTAATATTTGTAAAATTCTTCGAAATTTCTCATGCACTTGTGACACCGGGTTCTGGGGACGTGTTGGGATTTATTTCATTAAACTGAATTGATGTGTTGTCGTATTTAAGCTTACTAAAATTTATTTATTTGATTATGAAATGCAAGAAAAGGTAACGATTTCAAAAATGTTAAAACTGAAAAGTTATTTCAATTAATTAATGTTTTGGCTTGCCTGACCTTGTGTCCGGCGCCATCACGACCTTAGGTATTTTTGGTCGTGACATATAGCCTGAATTAACTCAAAGGAGTCTAGGACTAGTAGCATTTAGAAGAGATGGAATGCTTCCCAGGTAGTGCAATGAGGGTGTAATTATGATAGATAAAGGATGACGTTTGGGCCTTAGATTGAGTAATGATTTGAAGAGGATTTCATCAATTGTATGGGATTAAAATACCCACGTAAATAAATCACATTGGGATGCTATAAAATACAATTATTGAAGTACAATATCGCCGCTAAGTGGATCAGGAAAATAACTTCAAATATTCCTCGATGCAACATAATCCCTAGTGGCAAGGTATTACGTAAGAAATTTAAAGTTATCAGTGGTATATTGTAGATCAATATCAAGGTAAATCAACAATGGATGGAAAAAAGTCCCAAAGAATGAGATCAGATTAGGTCGTCATTCTTAAGATGAACAGTACTGAGAAAGCATTAAAGGACTTAGATTTATACATAGGTTATGATAATGATAAGTGCATTAGTCAACATTCGAGGACGAATGTTCCAAAGGGGGGAAGATGTTGCACCTCATGTTTTCGTACACGAAAGTACGCCAAAAGTAAATTGATGAAAGCTCGGAAATGAGATGTTACATCCCGCATTTTCGTACGTTAAATTTTCATCGTAAGTTAATCGACGTAAGCTCGGGAATGAGATTATTTTGAGATTATAAGTATTACGCTATTTCAATCAAGTGATAAGTAAATTCGTGAAGGTGAGAGGGTAAGCGAATCGAAGGAAGTGTGTTTCGTCGAAGTTTTCCACTTTGGGATAAAATACGGTCCGAGCTATAATAACCGACATTTATGGACTAGTGACATTCAAGGTACCACATGAACATGATAGTAAGGTGTATAAGGTGTGTTAAAAGTGAGTAGTATTTTAAGTAATTTGAGGTAATTCTTAATTATGTGGGTAAATGGTTAATTATTGATTTAAGTGGATAAGTGTAATTGTTATTTTATCCACGTGGGACCAAGACAATTAAACTAAAGTATGATTAATGTGTTTGAAGGAGGTGGTGTCACATTTTGGGGATAATCATGCTTGCTAAGCATTAAAGTGTATTTAGATGGCAAGTATGCAATATTTGGCAAAGTTATAAAGGAGATGAAACATTGAGAAAGCTTGAGCAGTTAGCTACTAGACGTGAAGGGAACTTTGTAATGCCAAACTGAACGCATCACAATGCAATCAACATATTATTATGACACCAACATGGAAACTGCATGGGGTGGTTTCCTACGCATATGCAACAAGCTCTTATTTGGATCTCCCTAATCTAGAGGGTTCTTAGTGGTATTTGCCTGGGTCCACGTTAACCCATCTTCCCTCATAATACACGAGAACAACCATCATCACCAGGACTAACACCCCATAATCCATAATCAACTGAACCAAACGCCTCTTATGTTTTTTGGGTCTTGAAAAATGAAAACTAACTGTAAATACCACTTATTTATACTCCTCTCAGGCCCCCTCACTATTACAATTTACTAAATATCGATCATAAGCACGCTAAGTGCATAATACCATCCTGGGGAGACTGATAAAGCCGTAGGCTACATAACTCAAGCACAACTGAGATGCGATATATATATACACTCTAGATCTCAGGAGTTATCCTGCTCACATAACATCCCCACCACGCGGGACCTCAACACATAGGAAATTATCAAGCCATTTCACAACTCGTACGGCACAACCACAATAACATATAAATTCGACGAAGACGGAACAACCCCCGCTGTTCGAATACCTCTCAATGAAAAGCGCTCTACTGAAAGGAACATGCCTGGCTCATACGGAGCCCATAATCATATTTAAATCCATGAACACACATCGAGCCACCTTGCTCGCACCAACTAAGCTAATAGATTTTGCCTGGGTCCACATTAACCCATCTTCCCTCATAATACACGAGAACAACCATCATCACCGGGACTAACACCCCATAATCCATAATCAACTGAACCAAACGCCTCTTATGTTTTTGGGGTCTTGAAAAATGAAAACTAACTGTAAATACCACTTATTTATACTCCTCTCAGGCCCCCCCACCGTAACTGCTAGCTTTTCCCCTTTCTTAGCCAACTTATAATGCTCCCTATTAGCCCTCTTCTCCTCCTCGTCTACACTTTCCATTAGCTTCATATACACCGCTTTCTTGGTTTCACTTTTCCTTGCAGCTCTCCATTCCACCACCATTCTCCCTTGTGACCACCAGAGTAACCCTTTGAGACCCCTAATACCTCTCTCGCGGCTTCCCAGATGCACTGCGCAATTTTGGTCCACATAGCGCTTGCGCCCCCATAGTCACCACCTTGACCCCTCACTCATGCACTTTAGCTTCCGTCAAGGCTCCCCACTTTATCTTATGTTGGCTATACATCGCCCTCTTCCTCCTCTTCCTCGTGATCTCAAAGTCCTGGTCGAGAGGTTCTCACTCGGGATGACCTTGTAATCCGTGCAAAGTGTTGTTAAACACGTTTAGCGACGAATTACTATTTGTTTCTGATTTGCTCATTGTTGAGCTGTTCGCGACAGAAAAATAGAATTATGTAACGATCTAACCAGTTTTTTTGGGTTCTAGTATTTCGTTCTGCGATTTGAGACTTCGAGTAGGTTCGTATGATATTTCATGACTTGCATTTATGGTTGATCCAAATTCCGAGAGGTTTAGGAGTGATGTGGTCTAACTAGAAGCCTTAGGGGTCGTTTGGTTCATGGGATAAGATGTGATAAGGTGGTTTAGAACTTGAGATTAAATTTATCTCATGTTTGATTTGGGATATTAATTAAACCAGGATAAAATTAAGCCACAAAGTGAGATTAAATTGTCCCATCTCCTAGGTGGGATAACTAATACAGGATTTACTTATCCTGGGAGAATATTTCAAAATGACAATCATACCCAGAAATTTTATAAGAATTTCAATGAGAAATGACTAGTACGGGCCTAACAAATTACGTTTCGCCCTAGTTCGTCTGTTTCTCCCATTTCCATATGTGATAGGTGTCTCTAGAATTGTATGAGGATCACTCATTATGAGGAAAAAATTGTTCTCTTATTTGGAAACTTAACCTTCTTTGAGATTCCCGCAAAGAGTTACAAATAAGGAAAAAACAAACGAAAGATGATAAAGAATTTGGTAAGTGAAACAAAAGAAAAGAAATGATAAAATAGGAACGATTATAACAAGCAAATTTTATATGCAGATTTGATTCTTTTCAAGATAATATGACCAAGAACTGGTGGCTTTCTATTTTAGTTATTTATTTCATTTAGAATTCTATATAATAAAAGTAACCGTTAATAAACTATGATACGTTAATGAGAACTTCCATAATATAAATGTTTAAACTAATTTTGTATATTTCATTTTAATTTTAGACCACGTGAAATACGGACAAATTCCCTAGTATGATTGTATAAATCCAATGGAAACTCAATCAAGTGCTAAAATGTGTCCTTCATTATGCTAGCTTCAGATCATGGCACTCAACAAACAACATGGCTATGGCTAGGAGACAGAGGCAAATCTAGAAATCAATGACTACTGGTGTCACTATAATTAATTAAATTTTTATCACTAATTAAAGAGATTAAATTAGGATGTATTTTTGTTGATTCTCTATGTTTTATTCGATTTTTCTTTGACTTAATTCAATTTGCTTAATAAGATTTTTGGTGCATAAATTAATACCTGATAACCAAACGAAAAACATTTCGTCCTTTTATTTTGAATAAAAGGGAAACAACATTATATGGATAACAAACGAAAATAACTAAAACTATATTCAAATAAAAAATGTTTTAGATCAAGAATAAGCAATGGGAAGCAAATGTTTAATATATAGTAAAAATAGGGTTGTACACTGAGAGGAAAGACAAAGATAAACAAAATCACTAGAATTTAAGAAAAAGAGAAGAAAGATTAACAAATGGAAAAAGGGAAAAAGTAGGCCAAGAGGGAAAAGCAATAATCCATTGCCCATCACCAGCTTCAATCCGGGGCTTTGCATTTGGAAAGCGGTTGTTTTTTATCTTTATATATTAAGTTTTGAACCCCCTTGATATAATTCAAAAGTATAGTTAGTAGTAAATGAGGTTCAAAACCTTGATAAAGTCATAGATTCAATTTCCACTAGCTACAAAAAAATTATTTTGAACCTCCTTCATGGAGATCCTGCCTCCGTCACTAGATTCTGGGTGTCACTCTTTGCACATAAACTTTTTTTCATGAAATACCAATATATATAAGAAGTTCTACCCGAGCATCCGGGTGACGTACCATCCTGTCTCCTCCATGTAGATCTGCCCCTGCTAGGGGTAGAATAACACTCCAGCAACTTGCTTCTCCATTTGAATTATCAAGGTTAAAATTGGAAACAAGAAATTTTTTTGGCTTTATCCAATTTCAAACTAAACATATATTTTGGATTATACATATTATCTCTCATTTTTAATTCAATGAACCAAATAAATCAATACCACTAAATAATCCAAGGATTATAATCCCAGGATAATTTTGTCCGTGAACCAAGCGACCTTTTAAAGTTAAGAGAGTTGACCAAAGTAAATATAATGGGTAAACGAGCTCGGATTCTTGAAGGTTCCAGTAGGTTCGTATGATGATTTTGAACTTGTATGTATGTTTGAATTCGGTCTCTGATGGCCCGAGAAGGATTCGACGTTGTTGGTTAATAGTTAGCAATTTGAAAAACTTAAAAGTCCATAAGTTTGACTAAGATTTGACTTTTATATTATTATGTATTGCCACATGTTTCGAGCCTCAGAATAAGTTCATAGAGGATATTTGAACTTGTTGGAATATTTTGGAAGAGTTTCGGAGGATTCAAGTGTAAATCTAACATATCTTGTGGAAGTTTGAAAGTTAGAGGACTTAAGAAAGTTTATGATTTTGATTTGATGCTTGATTCTCGGTTCTGATAGTGTCATACGTATTTTGAAACATTAGACAAGTTTGTATATGATATATGTCACACCTCCTTTTTCCCGGAGAAAATGAGTTTTTTCAATTTAAGTGACATTATTTGAAATGAGATTAATTTAGTTTATTTAAAAGAGTCGCCACTTGGAATAATTATTTATGGCGTCCCACGTCGCCATTTATTTTAAATCCCAAATCAAGAAAATTTTGTCTCTGTTTAAAGTCTGTGAAACACAGAGACTGGGTAAGAAATTATGTTAATCCAGGAGAAGGTGTGAGGCACTCCCGGATTCCGTAGTTTCAGCACGGTCTCTTTATAACTACACATGGCTTAATTAATTGATTATTATATATTTTAGACCTATGTGCACTTTTACCTTTTACCGCATTTAATTATATATTTAAATCGCTTTTAGTATTTATGAAATTATTTAAAACAAGTTACGATGTCGTATACTTGTTGTTTGTACACATCGCAAATCACAGCTGCGTGAAATGCACCCGCAATTTACGATGTGTTTAATTTTATTATTACTTTGAAGTTAGGGTCAAGTTACATGGGCGTGTACTTGAATTTGGAATTAGATATCATAATCATACCACGAAAACTGTACTCTTAATCACGATAAATTATTAACTCAAGCGTGCCTAAAGCAACTACGAGTATTCGTGAATTAATTACTTTCCTAAGGTTTTTGGCATTATTGCGAAGGTCCGTGGGTTATAGAATCATTGTGATAAAGATACAGTGATGCCAATATAAAAAAATGGATGTATGAGAATTTCAAAAATACACTAAACTTGTTCAATGTTAACTACGGGAAATATTGGGGAGGAAATGACTTAATTACACCCTTTTCATCTTTGATCACTTAACTCTTTATGGCCAGCAATTGGACAGTAGAGCTAGAGGTAACGTTTGATTAAGGAATTGCACCGGACTTCTATCAGGAGGGTAAAAATAGCACGGGCTAGCCAGCTGGTCATTCAAAAATAGTCATCGTTTGTAATGTCATTGAAAAATAACTAGTATTATACTGCAAAACGGACTGGTCCAGCATAATATACTGGAGATTGGTGCACATGTGTATAAATTTCCAGCATATTATGTTGGAACTCCAACACGCGGAAAATTCAAGCATGATATACTGGAGATTGGAGCACCTGTGTATGAACTTTCAGCATATTATGCTGGAGATCCAGTATATTATGCTGGAGTATTTTTCGCATTTTGAACAGTGTTTTCGTTCAGATTTATCTTCATATGAAAAATGGCTAAATTTCGATTACTTTTGAAACTGTGGCTATTTTTGAGTGACCACTTCTAAATCTGACTATTTTTTAATACCATTGGGCTTGCGCCGAAACCCAGGCACAGGCCCACATGCGCCTACGGTGATTCTCAAATCAACTTTATAGGCATCAAAAGAGTTTGGGCTTCTGGAGCAAGCCCACCGGTACTGAGTACCGGTCATGGGCACCAAGACAATCGTAAAAATTGCACAGGGCGCCCTATTTAGGCGCCCCTTTTTAACATGTACCCGTCTTGTTTTTATATTTGCACTGGTACCCATTTTTTTGTTAAAAGCCTTTCGAAAAGACAATTTTACCCTTTTACAAGCAGTCAAGCCTATTTTCTCTCTCTCTTCAAGTAAACCTCATTCATTTACTTCCATTCCTATACTATGCAAATACTCTCTTTTTCTCTCTCTCCCGTTCTTCGCTGTTACGATCGTCATTGTTTTTTGATATTCATCGCTTCAACTGTTTGTTCGCCAACAATATAACGTATAATCACAGGTACATTGCAGTACATTTATGTTCTGGGTATTGTTTTTTTTTTGTTTTTGTGATAGTCATGTTCTATACTGCTTTGTTAAATTTGTGCTTTGATGTTTAATTTTATTGGTGTTTTATTTTGGTAATATACTGAAGTTTTTGAATGTGTGTGTCTGTTTTAAATGAACATTTCTATAAATTCTTTAGCTAGGGAGCTGAAGTTTTGTTTGTGTTTTTTGTTATATTTTTATGAATTAAGTTACAAAACTTCAGCATATGAGGTGCTGAAGATTTTACAAATGAACTAATTGACTTCAGCATCTTGTGCTGAAGTTTTAAAAAAAGCTCATGACAAAACTATAGAATTAAGGACAAAACTTCAGCATATGAGGTGCTGAAGATTTTACAAATGAACTAATTGACTTCAGCATCTTGTGCTGAAGTTTTTCATAAAGCTCATGACGACTAAACTATCGAATCCAGGTATTAAAACTTCAGCACAGTGGTTGCTGAAGTATTAAAAAATGAACTAATTTACTTCAGCATCTTGTGCTGAAGTTTTTCATAAAGCTCATGAAGACTAAACAAACCTCAGCACATTATGTGCTGAAGTTTTACAAATGAACTGATTAACTTCAGCATCTTGTGCTGAAGTTTTAAAAAAACTCATGACAAAACTATAGAATTAAGGAAAAAACTTTTGCATATGAGGTGCTGAAGATTTTACAAATGAACTAATTGACTTCAGCATCTTGTGCTGAAGTTTTAAAAAACCTCATGACAAAACTATAGAATTAAGGAAAAAACTTTTGCATATGAGGTGCTGAAGATTTTACAAATGAACTAATTGACTTCAGCATCTTGTGCTGAAGTTTTTCATAAAGCTCGTGACGACTAAACTAAATCCAGGTATTAAAACTTCAGCACATCGGTTGCTGAAGTATTAAAAAATGAACTAATTTACTTCAGCATCTTGTGTTGAAGTTTTTCATAAAGCTCGTGACGACTAAACTAAATCCAGGTATTAAAACTTCAGCACATCGGTTGCTGAAGTATTAAAAAATGAACTAATTTACTTCAGCATCTTGTGCTGAATTTTTTCATAAAGCTCATGAAGACTAAACAAACTTCAGCACATTACAAATGAACTGATCAACTTCAGCATCTTGTGCTGAAGTTTTAAAAAAAGCTCATGACAAAACTATAGAATTAAGGACAAAACTTCAGCATATGAGGTGTTGAAGATTTTACAAATGAAATAATTGACTTTAACATCTTGTGCTGAAGTTTTTCATAAAGCTCATGACGACTAAACTATCGAATCCAGGTATTAAAACTTCAGCACAGTGGTTCCTGAAGTATTAAAAAATGAACTAGTTTACTTCAGCATCTTGTGCTGAAGTTTTTCATAAAGCTCATGAAGACTAAACAAACTTCAGCACATTATATGCTGAAATCTTTACAAATGAACTGATTAACTTCAGCATTTAGTTCCTGATCGTTGGATGGGGGAAGTGAACGGCTAGGATTAGCTGTTGATCATTTGATCTAAAACGGAGTCGTTTTGGGATCTAACGGGGTGGCCGGACCAAGACCGGATAAAGAACTTGGGTGCAGACGAGTTATGGCTTATGTTTGAGCAATTGCGCCATCGTTTTTGGCCCAATTGCATTAAAGACTAGGTAGCCTTTCTTCTTTGGTTTTAATTTTAGAACTAACCAATTATTTAATTGAATCTATTTTGTAAAGATGAGAATTAGCATTTAAACTAATTAAAATTAAACTAGTTAATAGAAAAAATTAAAGGAAACACACTAATGTAATTTTTGTGTTTTTTATTTTAACAATGCTTTTAACATATGATTAATTCCTAAATGCAATTAAGATCCTAAAATACACTAAATGAAATAGAAAATCAACTTTATTTCAGCTTAAATTCTAAATTTTCTGTTTCCTTCTATCAATTCGTATAAGATGTTGACAGCTCGTTATCAGTTGGGCAACAACATCTTATGATGATGTCGTGGATAGGGTGTAATTTGCTTTTCCGTGATATGGTGGTAGGTTAGTCTAAAGGACTTGTGGTCATGTATAGACTGCAACTTTGCCTTCGTGGACACAGTAAGGTGAGCATGTGATTTAAGACTCTTCAGTCTGGTAGTGTCCGTAGAAGTGAGAATGATGTTATAGTGAACTTTGATATAGCTATATTTTCACAATTACTTGATCAATAATTGAGCGAGTGCCTTCACTTCCTCAAAGAATTTAAAGTGGATGTTGTAAAAGAAAAGTGATAAAGTTAACAAGACAACCATGTAACAGGTGTTATGTGTCAAATGACTACACTTAGAGAGTTTGGGTATAACAAGAAGGATTTTCTTAAAATGCTTAGATTCTTATCTTGGACTCTATAAAATGATTTAGAGTATAAAGAAAGATGTAACTTTTTGAATTCCCGTGTAGCCTCCAAAATATAGGGCTCTACTAGACGTGACTCCCATATATCCTAGGATACTGTGAAACCTTAGACTATGATATCAAATTTGTTACGCTCTAATCTTGCAAGGAGGACAAGGCACTCGATACCTTAATTTGATCGAGTGAACCAATATTTCATGACTTGCTATTTATATCCCACACATGATTTTGGAGACAAAGACTTTTAAAAAATATTTTTCTTTCTTATTTTTAAATCATTAAATAAAAAAATATATTTCTTCATATATGCCATGTGAGACCTCGATAGGAAATGACAAAAATATACTCTAACTCACATGTGTCTATGCATCCTCTAAGAAAATATGAATTAAATAATATCGGTGATAAGCCCCGACTATACTTGGAAGAGATACCAGAGTCTAAGACATAAAAATAAAACCCCGAATATGGGATTGGTTTCACCAAGTGATTGAGATATAATGAAAACGTCTAGACATGTTCCACACTATTCGAAGTAGCACTACCTGCATTCATGAAAAGATGCAGCACCTCGGCAAAAAGGGATGTAAGTACATGATGAATAATCATGATATGCATTGTAAGTTCCCTCATATTAAAATGGGAGAAGAATCATAGATATAAAGGAAGCATGGAGTGGTAATATTTAATGTAAAATAAATAAACATTTCATATAAACCTTGTAAAGTTTATGCTTTAAACAAACTTACTTCTTTGGGAGGGAGCTAATTAGCCATCGACAAGGGGGGGGGGGGGGGGGGGGGGTCACCATATGTACATTTATGGAAGTCGAGTACCTTTTCTTATATCATGTGGTTTGATATTCGTTACAATTTTCTAGCTATAATCCCAACCAAGGGAAACTATCTAATTGTTCAAGCGAATGGTATGCTCATAGCCCTACACCTACTTGTGTAGCTTTAGGTATTGGCCTCTTCGATCAATACCTTCTCGGATAAAAATAGCACTCCCAATAATATTTCCTAAACTTTGTGTCACATACCCGGAATCCCACTCTCGGGACTGTGATTCCGCCTAACATTTCATTTGCTAGGCAAGCCAACTTTAGCTAGATTATTTGACCAATTTTAACAATTAAAAATAAAAGAAATAAACTGAAATAGTCTGAATGGAATAATAAAACACATATGACGATATCTAAACATCTCCCAGAATTCAGAATCACGAATACATAAGCAACTAGAATTCTACACATATGATTTGAAGCAAATATGAATGTTTGAGACTAGATAAATAGTAGAATAAATAAAGAAGGAGACTTCAAGGCTGCAGACACTGTGCATCTATATCTTAAGTCTCTGAATGCAGCTGAATCCGAGCAGAAGAAGTGTAGAAATGTAGCATGAGTACAACCGACCTAATGTACTCCATAAGTGTCGAGCCTAACCTCGATGAGGTAATGAAGAGGCTATGACAAGACGCCTACGTAAAATCCTGTACATATATATACATAAAGCAATAAGATGACAAGTAGAATAATTAAATATTAACGGGAGGGGCATGCGAATGGGGAAACATCATAAGAACAGGAAGTACGAAATCACCAAATAACATCTTTCGAAATAAGCAACAATGTAACCAAGTAATTCACCAACCCAGAAATCAAATAAGTCAATGAAATAAAAATGGAACGACATCACCCTTTCTGATTTTACTCTCATCCTCTCCATGTAATATCATAAATAAAACGGCACGGCGTCACCCTTCGTACTATTACTCTCAACCTCCATAATATTATAAATAATAATAAGTTATCAAATACACGACATCAACCTTCGTGCTTTAATCCTCACAACCTCTCAATAAATGATAATGAATGCAAAAAAGGCATGACAACATCATTCGTGCTTTTGCTCAACATCAGCAAACAATAATACAACTCCGAGATAACAATACAAGGCGGGAAGAAGTTTTACTTCAATTATAGTGCCATGATACCAAACTCAACTTTCAAAATTCCCAACATCTTTAAAATAAACAATAAATACGAGGTGAATAAACAAAGAAGTAATAATCCATCCTAATTAAACAAAATTAATGAAACAATCTAACACAAAGAAATAATTTTCACCCGCATACTTTAACCCAATGATAAGGCATATATACTCATCACCTCACATATACGTTGTCCCCACACATGATACACGTAGTAGATAAACCAACACGTCCTAATCCCTCAAGTCTAGGTTAACCACGACACTTACCTCATTCCGCAACCAAATCAAGGCACAATCGCGACTTTTCTTTTTGAATTAGTCTTCAAACCTATCAATATAGCCAAATATAGTTCAAATAATTCCAAATTGGGCTTTAGAAACTTTCCATGAGTGAAAAAGATTCAGTCTTTAATGATTTATGAAAAATTCAACACAACCCCGAGCTTGCTTGGTCAAAACCCGAGATTCAAACCTAAACTCAATTACTCATTTACCTCTGAGCCCAATTATGTGATCTGTTTCCAAATTTGACCTCAATTTGAGGTCTATATCTCAATTTCTCAAACTCCCTAATTTCTACCTAAATCACTAATTTCTACCCTGAAAGATCTTAGATTAAAGGTTAAAATCAATTGGTGTTTATAGAAATGTAATAAAACAAGTTAGAATCTACTAACCAATGAAGCTAGGATGAAAAACCTCTTCAAAATCACCTCTGACCGAGCTCTAACTTGAAAATGGTGAAAAATAGTGAAAATCCCGATTTTGGAATGTTTTAATACCTGGGCATCAAGTGCCCTTCGCGAAGCACCTTACGCGTTCGCGAAGAACACTGGCCAAATGCCTATCGCGATAGCGAACTCCTTCATGCGTTGGTGAAGAGATCCTCAGCCTGGCCTCTGTGTTTGCGACCAGTGTGTCATGTTCGCGTAGAAGGATGCCATGTCTGCCCCTAGATCCTACGACCCATCGCATTCGCGAGAGGACGATCGCATTCGCGAAGGGTAAAACCCCCACTATTGCGCGTTCGTGACCAAGTCCCTGCGTTCGCAAAGAAGAAATTCCACCCCAAGCCAACCACTCCTTCGCAATCGTGAAGCACAAAGTACCATACACTAGTAATAGCTAAAAACCAACAAATTTCTAAGTCCAAACACAAGTGTTATAACATCATACAAACTCACTCGCGCTATCAAAACACTAAACTAACATCTCTAACTGCGAATCGGATATCAAAATGCATGAAGTTTCGAAGAAAACTCAAGAACTTCTAAAATCACTACCAAGCATTCGAATCCTATCAAACCAACTCCGATTTACACCAATTTTTTCAGACAAGTTTCAAATAAAAAAATGAACCTATACCAAGTCCCCAAACAAAAACCCGATAGCCATAAAGTCAGCCTACGGTCAAACCTATGAAGTTTCCAAACCTTCAAATTACTAGCTTTCAGCAAAACAAGTGAAATCAACATAGATATTCCGAATTCAATTTAGGGCATACGCCCAAGGTTAAAACCACGATACAGACCCACCAGGATCATCAAAATACCGATTCGAGGCCGTTTATACAAAATGTTGACTGTAGTCAACTTAAGTTATTTTAAAGCCAAAAATCATGTTTTCGTCAAATTTTCACATAAAAACTTTCCAAAATATGGAAATAAGGTCTTGTACTCAAAACGACCTTCAATTCATCACATTCTCAACCTCTAAAAGAAATTTTCATCCATGTACGGACATAGAAAAGTACCTGGACTAGTGAAAAGGTGTGGATATCTACTCCCTATATCGGACTCACACTCCCGCGTAGCTGCCTCGATTGGCTGACCTCTCCATTACACTCTCACAGAAGGATAACTCTTAGACCTCAACTTCCGGACTTGCCGGGCTAGAATAGCTACCGGATCTTCCTCATAAGTCAAATCCTTGTCCAATTGGACTGCACTGAAATCTAATACATGGGGCGGATCACCATAATACTTTCGGAGCATAGAAACATGGAACACTTGGTGAACTGTTGATAAGCTGGGTGGCAATGCAAGTCTATAGGCCACCTCACCAACTCTCTCAAGGATCTCAAAAGGACAAATATACCTCGGGCTCAACTTGTCCTTTTTCCCGAACCTCATCACCCCTTTCATGGGTGAAACCTGGAGCAAAACCCTCTCTCTCACCATGAATGCTACATCACAAACCCTCCGATCAGCATAAATATTCTGCTTAGACTGGGCTGTATGAAGCCGATCCTGAATCAACTTGACTTTCTCCAAGGCATCCCGAACCAAATCAGTGCCCAACAACCTAGCCTCTCTCGGCTCAAACCAACCAACTGGAGAGCAACACCTTCTCCCATATAAGGCCTCATAAGGAGCCATCTGAATACTCGATTGGTAGTTGTTGTTGTGGGCAATCTCCATAAGCGGTAAGAACAGATCCCAAGAACCCCCGAAATCTTCCAAGATCTAAATGGTGCGCTCATAAATCCGTCTGAGGGTGAAATATTGTACTCAACTCACACTGCATAGATCTATAGAAATGCGATGTGAAATATGTGCCTCGATCAAAGATAATAGACATTGACACACCGTGGAGACGAACAATCTCCCAGATATAGATGTGAGCCCACTCCTCCGAAGAATAGGTAGCCACCACCGGAATGAAATGTGTCGACTTGGTCAATCTATCCACAATGACCCACATTGCGTCAAATTACTTCAAAGTCTGTGGGATCCCAACAATGAAATCTATGGTAATACGCTCCCACTTCTACTCAGGAATCTCATGTCTCTTAAGCAAACTGCTCGTACTTCACCTGCTGGCAGTTCAAACGCCAAGCCACATACTCTACTATATCTTTCTTCATTATTCTCTACCAATAATGCTGCCTCAAATCCTGATACATCTTGGCGGCACCCAAAAGAATGGAATACCGCGATCTATGGTACTCTTCAAGAATCAACTCACGCAGCCCATCCAGAATGGGCACACAAATTCGACCCTGCATCCGCAACACCCCATCATCTCCAATAGAAACCTCTTTTTCACCACTATGTTGCATCGTGCTCTTAAGGACAAGAAAATAGGGATCGTCCTACTGACGTTCTCTGATGCGCTCATATAAAGAAGACCAAGAAACCATGCAAGAAAGAACCTGGCTAGGCTCCGAAACATATAACCTCGCGAGCTGATTGGCCAACGCCTGAACATCTAATGCTAGCAGTCTCTCACTAACTAGAACATATGCAAAGCTACCCATACCCTCAGCCTTTTTTCTCAAGGCATCGGCCACCACATTTGCCTTCTCGGGATGGTACAAAATGGTGGTATCATAGTATTTTAACAACTCTAACAACATCCAATGCCTCATGTTTAGATCATTTTGCTTAAACAAGTGTTGTAGACTCCGATAATCTGTGAATACCTCACATGAAAAGTTGTAGAGGTAATGCCTCCAAATTTTTAATGCATGAACAACAACTACCAACTCTAAGCCACGAACATGGTAGTTCTTCTCATGAACCTTCAATTGCCGAGACACGTAGGCATCACCCTACCGTCATGCATCAACATCGCTCCAAGCCCAATAGATAACACATCACAATACATAGTGTAAGACCTCGAACCCGTAGGAAGCACCAACATTGGAGTATTAGTCAAAGCAGTCTTGAGTTTCTAAAAGCTTAACTCACACTCATCAAACCACTTGAGTAGGTCACCCTTTTGGGTCAATCTAGTCAATGGGTCTGCGATAGATGAAAACCCCTCCACGAACCGACGATGATAACCCGCCAAACCTAAGAAGCTCCGAATCTCTGTAGTTGAAGTATGTCTAGGACAATTCTGAACTGGATCAATCTCCTAAGGATCCACCTTAATGACCTCAAAATATACAACATGGCCCAAAAAGGAAACCGAGTCCAACCAGAACTCACACTTTGAAAACTTGTCATATGATTGACTAACCCTTAAGGTCTGAACTACAACCCAAAAATGTTGCTCATGCTCCTCTCAACTGCAAGAGTAGAACAAAATATCATCAATGAAGACGATCACAAAAAAATCCAAATAGGGCTTGAATAGCCGATTCATCAAATCCATAAATGATGCTGGGGCATTTGTCAAGCCAAATGACATCACTTGGAACTCATAGGTACCATATCGAGTCCGAAAATCTGTCTTAGGGACATATGATGCCCTAATCTTAAACTAATGGTAGCCAAATCTCAAATCAATCTTTGAAAACACTTTGTCACACTGAAGCTGATCAATAAGTCATCAATCCTCAGCAACAGATACTTGTTATTGATAGTGACCTTGTTCAACTGTCGATAATCTATACACATCCTCTTCGAATCATCCTTCTTCTTCACGAACAACACTGGTGCACCCTAGGGCGAGAGACTAGGTCTAATGAATACCTTATCAAGCAAATCCTACAATTGCTCCTTTAATTTCTTCAACACATCTGGGGCCATACGGTGGAATATAAATGGGCTGAGTGCCCGGAGCAAGTCAATATAGAAGTCGATATCTCCGTCGGGTGGCATCCCCGACAAATCTATAAGAAACACCTCTAGAAACTCGCGGACAACTAGTATAGAATCCCTGGAAGGAACCTCCGCACTAGGATCACAGATGTAGGCCAAATATGCTAGACATCCCTTCTCGACCATATATCGAGCCTTCACATAAGAAATAATCCTACTAGTGGAATGGCCAGGAGTCCCCCTCTAGTCTAACCGAGGCAACCCTGACATGGCTATTGTCACTGTCTTGGCGTGACAATCCAAAATAGCGTGATACGGTGACAACCAGTCCATACCCAAGATAACATCAAAGTCCACCATATCAAGAATTAGAATATCTAACCTAGTCTCAAGGCTTCCGATAGAAACCACACACAAATCGGGTCGATCTAGATCCATAAATCGGGTCTCATACTAGGTAACGATCATGATACCCTGCTGAAGGCGCCCAAACTGCATGCGGTACTCCTCTCTCAAAGTGAAAGGAATAAACTTCTCCAGAAACGACTACGAAAACTGATGCCAAGTGTGTGGTAGTGAACCTACTGGTCTGCTTCACAATAATCCTGCACCATCTCTTGGCCGAACAGGTTATCTAAAACACTACAAAGTCAACTCCATTGAACTCCACAATACCTATGTTGCGCAACACCTCATGGAAACGGTCCAAATAATCCTTTGTGTCCTCCGAAGGTGAACCACTGAAATGAATAGGGAAGAGTTTTGTGAACATATCCAACTCATCAATCCCTTAGAAGACATCAAGGGCCTCTCCCCGATCTGTGTAGAAATAAACAATAGGCTAAGCTACCCCAGCTAGTGGAACTGCTGAAGTGTGATATATGGGAACCATCTGCTCCAGAGTGTGAGTAGCGGGAGTCCGTGCTTCTCCCCCTGCCTGAGAGACAGTTGGTGCCACTAGAAATGCACTGGTTTGGGCCATATACTCCACGAGGCTCGCTAAGTGAACTAGAGCATCCTGAAGTTTGGGAGTGGTTATAAATCCCTTCGGGACTTGAGCGGGTCCAACTGTTGCGGTCAGAACTGGGATCTCCTCCTAATGATCAATCTTAGGCTCCACAATGGGTGCTGCAGGACGTGCTCTAGGTTGAGCTCTGCCTCTGCCTCTATCTCGGCCCTCTGCAACGGGGGGCTCCAGCTCCTGCCTGACTGTAGATGTTGGGCTAGTTCTCGCAATCTGCGGGAGAACAAGAATGGGATTATTCAAACATCAATAATAAGAAAAAAACCGCATGATAGAGCAACAAAGAAGTCAAATTTTCCTAAAGATCTATAGCCTCTAGAAGATAAGTACAAATATATCCGTACCGATCCTCCAGGCTCTACTAAGATTGCTCATGACTCGTGAGACCTAGGCAACCTAGTGCTTTGATACCAACTTGTCATGACCCGAAATTTCACCCTCAAGGACCGTGATGACGCCTAATATTTTACTTGCTAGGCAAGCCGACATTAGCTAGATTATTTAACCAATTTTAATAATTCAAAACAAAACATTAATAAAAATAAATCAAAATAGTCTGAAATGGAATAATAAAATACATATGACAATATCTAAACATCTCCCAATATCTGGAGTACTAATACATGAGCAACTAGAGTACAACACATATGGTGTGAAGCAAATACAACTGTTTGAGTCTAAATAATTAGTAGAATAGATAAGGAAGGGTACTTCAAGCACGCGGGCGATGTGCAACTATAATTCAAGTCTTTGAATGTAGCTGAATACGAGCAAAGCACCACTAGACGCCACTGGGATCAATACCAGTATTTGCACAAGAAGGGCAGAAGTGTAGCATGAGTACAACCAATTCAATGTACTCCGTAAGTGTCGATCTAACGTCGAGGAGTTAGAGACGAGGCTATGACAAGACACCTACATAAAATCATGTATAGATATATACATAAAGAAACAAAATAATAAGTAGAACAATTAAAATATTAACTGGAAGGGGACATACAAAGGGAGAAATATCATAAGAACGGCAAGTACAAAATCACCAAATAACATCTTTCGAAATAAGCAACAATTTAACCAAGTAAATCACCAATGCGGAAATCAAATAAGGAAATGAAATAAAAAGGGTACGACATCACTCTTCGTGCTTTTACTCTTGTCCTCACCATGTAATATCATAAATAAAATAACACGACATCTCCATTCGTGCTTTTACTCTCAACCTCCCACAATATGATAAATGATGATAAGAAATCAAATTCATGATATCACCCTTTGTGCTTTAATCATCACATCCTCTCAATAAATGATAATGAACGCAAATAAGGCACGACAACCCTCTTTGTTCTTTTTGTTCTTCCTCACCAAACAACAATACAACTCCGAGATAACAATGCAAGGTGGAAAGCAATTTCACTTCACTTATAGTGCCATGATACCAAACTCAACTTTCAAAATTCCCAACATCTTTATATAAACAATAAATACGACGCAAATAATGAAAGAAGTAATAATCCATCCTAAGCATAGAAATCATAGTCAATAAAACTATCTAACACAAGTAAATAATTTTTACCCGTATGCTTTGACCCAATGACAATGCATATATACTCGTCAACTCACATATACATTGTCCCCACATATGATACATGTAGAAAATCGACCAACAAGTTCTAATCCCTCAAGTCAAGGTTAACCACGACACTTACCTCACTCTATAACCAAATCAAGGCACAACCACGACTTCTCCTTTAGAATTAGCCTCCAAACCAATAAATCTATCCAAATATAGTTCAAATAATTCAAATTAGGCTTTAGAAACTACACACGAGTGAAAAAGATTCAATCTTTAATGATTTTGGGGAAAAGTCAATCCTGGACTCGCTTGGTCAGAACCCGAGATTCGAACCAAAATCTAATTATCCATTCACCCTTGAGCCTGATTATGTAATTTGTTTCGAAATCCGACCTGAATTTGAGGTCTAAGTCTTAAATTCTTCAAATCTCCAATTTCTACTGAAAGCCATTATTTCTACCATAAAAGATCTTAGATTAAAGGTTAAAATCAATGGGTGCTTACGAAAATATAATAAAACAAGTTAAAATATACTAACCAATGAATTTGGATGAAAAACATCTTCAAAATTGCCTCCAGGCCGAGCTCTAATTTTAAAATGATGAAAATCTCGATTTTGGAATGTTTTAATACTAGGGCGTCAGAACCCTTCGCAATTTTGAAGCAACTGACGTGTTCGGGAAGAACACTGGCCAAATGGCCATCGCGGTCGCGAACTCCTTCACACATTCGAGAAGAGATCCCCATCATGTCCTCTGCCTTCGCGATCAGTGTGTCGCGTTCGCGTAGAAGGACTCCCATGCCTGCCCCCAGATCCCACAAGCGTGAGAGGACGATCGCGTTTGCGAAGGGTAAACCCCCACTACTTCGAGTTCGAGACCAAGTCTCCCTTGCGAAGAAGAAATCTGCCCCAGCCCAACTTTTCCTTCGTGATCGCGAGAGTAGCTTCGCGACTGCGAAGCACAAAGTACCAAACACCAATAACAACTGAAGACCAACAAATTTCTAAGTCCAAAATGGTCCGTAGCCTATCTGAAACTCACATTAGCCCCTCGAGCACAAACCAAGCATACACACAGTGCAATAACATCATACAAACTCGCTCGCGTGATTAAAATACTGAAATAACATCTCTAACTACGAATCGGACATCAAAATGCATGAAGTTTTAAAGAAAACTCAAGAACCTCTAAAATCACAACCAAGCATACTAATCCTATCAAACCAACTCCGCTTTGCACCAAATTTTGCAGACAAGTTATAAAAAATAAAAATGGACCTATACCTAGCCCAGGAACTAAAATTTGAACCCGATAGCCATAAAGTCAACCTACGGTCAAACCTAGAAAGTTTCCAAATCTTCAAATTACCAGCTTTTGGCAAAACAAGTCAAATCAACTTAGGAACTTCCAAATTTAATTTCGGGCATACGCCCAAGTCCAAAATCATAATACGAAACCTACAGGGATAGTTAAAATATCGATCTGGGGTCGTTTATAACAAAATATTGACTGTAATTAAGTTATTTTTATAGCCAAAAATCATGTTTTCATCAAATTTGTACATAAAACTTTCTGGAAAAAAGATAAGTATTGAGCACGCTAACAGAGAAATATTAAATAGAGCTAATAAAGGTCTCAGAATACATAAATAAGGGCTAGTACTCAAAACGACCTATTGGATCCTCATACTTTGCTGCCTTCCTCCTAAAATTATTTGTCTATGAGTTAGGCTTGATAGCCACATATCATTTTAGTTCATTTTATTTTCATTTACATTTGCCATTTCAAAATCATAAAGTCATGTTCATATTTTCTTGAAAGCTTAGCATTGTATGAATTTTCATTTGAAAACCTTGAATCATATCATAAATATGTAGTCATATAGAGAATTACGAGGAAAATAATTTTATGGAAGGGGTTTAGCCAACATACATCAAACGTTACTTAATGGTTCAACGTCGCCCAACCAATTCTATAACATTAATCCAAAATAATATAAATTATTTGGGTCAAGATCAACTAGAAAACTCATTATTTAAGTCATTTAGGAATTTCATTAAACACCTAGTGTACCCTAATATTTTTCACCTTTATTAATGGTGTTTGCCCAAAACCTATCACTTATTCCCATCAATGACCTAAAAAAACTCCTAGGATTTCACCAAATTACATAAATACTTGCACAACCACAAACAACCTCAATCTATTTATTTCTATCATCACTCTCTTAAACAAATCAACAATACCAACACAATTTGGGACTATGCATCTATGAACACCAACCACCAACCCATAAATTACAACATTTATTCCCTTCATAAAGACTCATAAAAAATCATAAGACTTATCAATAGAGTTTGAAGTTTACCTCTTGTAGCAAATCCTAGAAATTTTTCCTCTTGAACTTTTAAGATGAATTTCTTGCGAATCTAAATGTTATATGGGTATGAGGTGTTAATACAAGTGTTAAGGTGTAGAGGCCAACAATATTCCATGGTTAAATCTAGCCTTAGGTGTGAGTGAAACCTTGGAGAAAATGAGGTTTGAGAGCTCTCTTCCTTGAGTAAAATTGTGAATGGGGAAAATGAAGCACGATCTTCTTTTAAAAGACGTTAAAGACCCGCTCATCTAGGGTGGATGAGACACAAGCCAATCGCGAACATCCGTCACCCTTTCAAAATCAAGTGAACACATAGAAGGTGGCCAAAGAAAGTAGTAGTAACACACTCACAGTATCGGACGAACACCGAGAATTAGAGAATGCGAACTAAGCGGAAAAAGTATATAATGAGAACCAAGTGGGAAAAGTACTAGGAAACCTAGCCTTGCTAGTAGTGAGTGGTCTAAAATATGTAAGGGGTTTCCCAATGCATATAATTGGAGGCAATGGCTATAACTCCAAAGTGGGAGGCTCCTCGGTTGAGGGTTTTGTTGGAGGACTCTTCCGTTTCTAAATATCTAAGGAAAATTTTCGGGGTTCATAAGTATACGACCCCATTCCTTGCAATGCATTCACACATTTCACATAGCCTTCCTTCTCATCATCATCATGATTAAGCAATACTGCCTCTAAAGTATCATCAACATTCATCATGGCACCAGCATCATCAACAATCACCTCGATTACTAAGTCCACAAATGAACAAACTTCATTGTTATTCGATTGCCTCATAGATTTGCACACATGGAAAACCACCTTTTCATCACCCACCCGGAAGGTGAGCTCACCGTCTTCCACATCAACAAGAGCCTTCCCCGTAGCAAGGAATGGCCTACACAAAATAATAGTCACCTCATAGTCCTCTTCACAATAAATAATCACAAAGTCCGCCGGAAAGATGAACTTATCGACACAAACCAACACATTATCAATAATACCTAATGGTCTCTTCATAGTACGATCCGCCATTTTTAACCTCATAGATATGGGTCTTGGTTTCCAATTCCCAAAGTTTTGAACACCGATTAGGGCATCAAGTTGATGCTCGCCCCTAGATCACAAAGATCTTTGGTAAAGTCGGCACTTCCAATGGTGCAAGGGATTGTGAAAGCGTCGCGATTTTCCAATTTCGGAGCCATTGAATGCACAATTGCACTCACTTAATGTGTCATCTTAATAGTCTCACAATTCATTGATCTTTTCTTTGCACCAAATCCTTCATGAACTTTGCATAGAGGGGAATTTTCTCCAAAGCCTCAACCAATGTCACATTAATAGATAAACTCTTCATCATGTCAATAAAATTCTTGAATAGGTTCTCGCTATTTTTCTTGGCGAGCCTTTGAGGGTATGGAGGAGGAGGCCTTGGCATTGGTGCCTTAGCCTTAGGAACTACCGGTTCTAGTATGTCAACCACGTGTTCCCTAGACGGGTTCACTTTTTCTTGAGTCTCCTCCACATTTTCATCAATATCAATTCTCACTTCATCATTAGCTTGAACCACATTTCCTGGAATCTCATCTTCTTGAATCACTTCATCATTATCCACAATTCTTCTTTGACTTGAGGTGGTTGCATCTCCACCTTTTCCACTCCTTGTGGTTACGACAATGGCATGTCCCATGTTGTTCCGACCCTTCGAGTTCACCACCGGGTCACTAGGTAGTGCCCCTTAGGGTGAGTGTTTAAAGCTTGCGAGATTTGCCTCAATTAAACATCCAAATTACGGATTGAAGTACTGTGAGAGTCTAGTTGAGCATCGGAGTCAGTATTTTTCTCCATCAATTGTTTGAACATGTTCTCAATTCTCCCTATCTCATTATTTGAAGAGCTAGGCCCACGAGTCGGGTATGGAGGCTAGTGCTTGGTTGTTCATACGTCGGGGGCCTTTGAAAGCCCGACCCCTGATTCCCTTGGTTATTATTCCAACCCCTTTGGTTACTATTCCAACCGCCTTGGTTGTTGCCTCCCTAATATCCTTGATTGTTGCCATAATTTCCTTGGTTGTCGTGATTATCCAATTACCTTGATTGTTGTTACCACCACTCCAATTACCTTGGTGGTTTTGATTGTTCCAATTTCCTTGAGATCGCCATTGTTGTTGATTCGGGCTTTAAGAGTTATTTCTTTTCCCTTGGTAGTTGTTCACATATTTCACTTCTTCCTCTTTCTCATTTTATGTTTCGTCTTGGTCAAATCATCTTGCACAAATTGTTCAGCATGGTTTTGCACTTGTTGATCTTTTTTCCTTCTCTTGTTCACCATCCTGTTGACACCTTCCATTGAATTTACTTTCTTAGGACCATGAACTTGTTGAAGTTGAGCTTTGTCTAATTGATTCATTGTTGGGGTCAACTTGGAAATTGTTTGCCCATGGTCATGCAGTTCTTTGTGTAGGTGAGTCACATTTGGATCACCTTGAGGAACATTAGCTCTACTTTTCCATGCCGATGAGGTATCCGCCATTTCATCTAAAATTTTACAAGCTTCGGCATATGACGTTTTCATGAAATTCCCATCGGCAAGTTGGTTGATCACACATTGATTGGTATTATTGATCCCCTTGTAGAAGGTTTGTTAAATCATAGCCTCATTCATGTCATTATTTGGGCACTCTTTTACCATAGTACGGTACCTCTCCCAAATCTAGAGCAAAGGCTCATTGGGTTCTTTCTTAAATGCTAGGATCTCATCCCGAAGAGTAGCCATATGCCCGGGAGATAAGAACTTGGCAATGAATTTCTCCGCCAATTCATCCCATGTACGGATAGAATGGTTTGGCAATCTTTCAACCCAATCCAAGGCTTTCCCCCTTAAATAGAAGAGAAATAGCCTCAACCTTAGAGCATCCTCGGAGATGTTGGTCTGTTTACTCCCCCAACAAGTGTCCACAAACCCCTTCAAGTGTTTGTGTGCATTTTGACTCGGAGCCCCGGTGAAGAATCCCCGTTGCTCTAGCAATGTGATCATAACATTGGTGATTTGGAAGTTTCCCGCCATAATGTGGGGCGGGACTATGGCACTTGCGTATCCTTTATTTGGAAACACCTGATGTGGAGCAGCTCTTTGTAGAGGTGGGGAAAGGACGGGAATATTGTCATGAGGCGGTCGGCCTCGCTTATTTTCTTGAGGTTCAAGAGGAACGTCATCACCTTTGTCATCGTCCACTTCCTCCCCCAAAGGCAAGTTTCTGACAGGATCATTTGTGAGAGCCATTTTTGTACCTACAATTGTTTCACAAAAAGGTTAGTAACCCGGAAGGAAAAGAATAAAAGTCACAAACAAAACTAAATATATAGCTAAATCCGTTTTTAGCTCCCCGGCAACTGCGCCAAAAATTTGATATCTCCCAAATTCACACCACTATTTGGGATTGTGAAGCGGTCGATGCAATTATAAATACCCAACTTGAGTCGGGGTTGATTCCTCAAAGAGATTATATTGGATTAGGTATATACTCGGGCTAAGCGTATGACCTGCCTAAATGCACTTCCACATACTTGGTTGTGTTGATTTACTTCTAATTTATGCTAATTTTCGTAAATGTAAAGCTATAGAACGATATTTTTGATGTTGTTGTTTTTCAAGTTTATAAAAGATCTAGGGCCGTGACTTCCACCTAGGTGTTTACCTAACGGGTTGTGGGCTTTAGGAAAGGTTTCGTTGGTCGGGGTGTAATATAGCAATCAACACGCAATTACCCACTCGATACCTCTCAGTAGTTAGAGTGGTTTTGCCCAATTTTTCTTTCTCAAGTCCAAATGGGTAAATTCACAAAACCATTGATATATGCTCAATTTGGGTCTTACTATCCTAGATTCAACCCTTTAATTGGGGCTATAAATTTCTTTACTTCACCCTAATTTCTTGTTAGCCAAGTTTTCCTAGACTTAGTCTCTCTTTCTCAAATAGAGAATAAGTCAAATAGGTTTGAATCAATGTTTGCAACCATTAATTCTAAAATTGAAGAAATACCTAGGCTAAATATCACACACTCAACCACAAATAAGCCCTAACTTAAACACCCATTAGGCACCCACACTAGGGCTGGTCACAACCCTGGCTAAGAATTTAGCTACTCATAGATAAAATTGAAGAAACTAAAGAAGAAAATAAAATTAAACTCATAATAGATGATAAAGGGATGAAAATCTAATGTTAAAATTATAAACTAATACAAAGTTTCCCAAAGCAGTAAAGGAAAAACGGTTATCTACTTTTTGAAGTTCAAACTTAACCTAAATTTGACAAAAAAGACTATTTATACACAACTGATACTATCAGACAAAATTGCCCCGGTGGAGGTTCTACGGCTGCACAATTTTGTGTGCGGTCCGCACTTTGAAGCTGGGCTTGGAAGGATGGACTTCTGTGGCCGCCCTCAATATTGTGCAGTCCGCACTTTGCTCTTTTTTTCTTGGTTTGACTCGTCCAGAATTACTCCTTCTTGAGTTGAATTTCATCCTTTTGACTCATTTTCCAAAACTCCTACTGTCACGACCCTAAACTCAAACCTGTCATGATGGCGCCTATCGATGGTACTAGGCCAGCTGACTTCCACAATCCTTCAATAATTCATTCAAAGATATGCCAAAAAGACTTTTGTATAACAGAATTCATAAAAGAAACAAGAGTTGAACTCATATATAAATGCGGAAAGGAAAGCCCTAAACATCGGGTGTCACTGACTCATGAGCATCTAATGTAACCGGTCTGACAATAACAAGACTAACATAGTTTGGAATCCAAAATACAACTAAAGGAAAGATAGAGAAGAAGAAAACAAGGTTGTGAACGCCGGGCAGTTACCTCGCTATCTCCAATGATTAGCTACAAGGACTATCAACACACTCCGCGATCGACAACTCCTGGATCTGCACACGAGGTGCAGGGAGTAACATGAGTACACCAACTCAGTAAGCAAGAGAAATAAATAAGGATTGCGAAGTAGTGACGAGCTAAATGCAAATACGATTCATTTCACAAAAATTCAGTAAAGTGTGGCATGCTTTACATCCAGAGTTTAAGTCAATTCAGCTCGTTTAAATCAAGTTCAGGTAAGGTCAAATAAAAATATCTTTCAACAGTTCACAAAACAAGGACTTAAGATAACTATGTGCATCAATAATTAAATCATATACCGCCCCTCGGGCAATCATCACTCAGTCCTTCCAATCACTCCAACCTCACAGTCACCCATACCTCACATTCACTCAGCACTCGCACTCACTAGGTACCTGCGCTCACTGGGGGTGTGTACAGACTCCGGAGGGGCTCCTTCAGCCCAAGCTCTATATCAATACCAATCATGGTATAATCAATGAAACATTTTGCGGCGTGCATCCCTATCCCATAAATGCCCTTACAAATCAGGCCCTCGGCCTCACTCAGTCATCAGCCTCTCCAGCCTCTCGGGCTCTCAGAAATAAAAAATAATCAGCCCAAACAACATTTACATGATGCATCAAATAGAATAACAGAGACTGATGTCACGTCCTTAGTTGTTAATTAAGTACACGTACGGCACTTGATGATTCACTCACGATCTTGCACAACTTGCTCACGTTCTTACTATGCCAAGTCAGCCTTACTACACTCAAGATCGCTAAGAGAATGGTAGAAAGAACACAAGAGAATTGTTAAAGGAAGCTTTGTATTTGAGAGAGCTTGAATTGTTTTCTTGATGAATTACAAATGGATGTCTCCTTTTATATACTAGTCTCCTAGGGGCTAAAGTGTAAATATTAATTGTTACACAAGCTCTAGTATTTACAAATAAGTACACCCTCTAGAATTTTCTACAAGCCTAGAAGATTCTAAGGACTTCCCTAGCAATTTCATAAGGATCTAGGGTCTTCCAAAGGAAATGTCCATACTTCTCTAGAATCTTCTCACAAATACTAGCCTTCCTCTTATGTAAGCTTCCACATGACATTAATATATTCCAAATCGCGCCTACGTGGCACGATGACATGGCGAGTCATCACACTGAGCTATGATGTAAGAATGCATGAATAAGACTTAGTACGACATATCAATGAAAACAGTGAGATGAACGTAAGAAAACAACCTCTAAGGGTCCCAACAATACCGGCATAAAGCCTAAACATGGTATATAGCATGATTTATAGTCAAACTTTCTATAACACATAGGGAGCATATAACTTACAATAGGTTGTTCAGCTTTTCAGTTTCAACGGGACTGACCAAGTCACAATCCCCATCGCTGCACGCCAACATGCCCATCACCTAGTATGTGTGTCACCTTCAAATAGTCACATGACACAAAAATTCGGGGTTTCATACCCTCAGGACCAGATTTACAACCGTTACTTACCTCAATCCAAGCAAATTACTACTTCGCAATTCCTTTGCCTCGCGAACGCGTAGACCAAATGAATGGGGTCCCCAACTGTCTCTTCTCTTCTTCGCGGATGCGAGATGCGATGCACTCTACTCCTAAGCCTTAGCGAACGTGTCCCTTACTTCATGAACGCAAAGAAAAATTCTTCCTCAATCTCCAGATAGTCTTCGCGAACGTGAGACCTGCCTCGTAAACGCGTAAGAGGAAACCAACAACAACAAAAACCAGCAGATCAGCTATCTCTCAAGGACATAATTGATCCATTAACCATCCGAAACTCACCCTCGACCCTCGGGACCTCAACCAAACATGCTAACAATTCCAATAACCCGATATGAACTTAGTCGAACCTTTGAATCACTCAAAACAACATCAAAATACCAAATTACCCCCGGATTCAAGCCTAAGAACTTCTAAACATCCGAATTCCACAAACGATGCCGAAACCTACCAAACCACGTCTGATTGGCCTCAAATTTTACACACACGTCAAAAATTACACCACGAACTATCCCAACTTCTGGAATTCCATTCCAACCCCGATATCAAAATTTCCACTGTCGACCAAAATCGCCAAAATTTTCAACTTTCGCCAATTCAAGCCTAATTATACTACGGGCCTCCAAATCATATTCCAGACGCGCTCTTAATTCCAAAATCACCTAACGGATCTAATGGAACCCGTCAAAATTCAAATGCAAGGGCGCTTACACGCAAGTCAACATCCGATTGACTTTTCCAACTTAAGCTTCTAAAGAGACTAAGTGTCCCAATTCACTCTGAAAATATTCTGGATCTGAACCAACCAACTCGATATAATAAAATACAAATGTAAAACACAAAAGAAGCAGAAATGGCAGAAACTGGGCTACAACTCTTGAAACGACCAGTCGGGTCGTTACACCTGCAAGTAAGCATATTTTATCAGTTTTCAGAAATACCTTTAAGCATTTTTGAGCTAAAACAAAAGTAAAAGGGTGCAAATAAGTAGTCAAAATACTTACTCATCAAGTTGGATAAGGATTTGAATTATGTTGAGGAGCTAGTGGCCATTTTGAATAGGCAGGTTCGAATGATGAGGTCGAAGGATATTGCATCGGTGAAGGTTCATTGAAAAGGTCAACCGGTCAAAGAGTCAACCTAGGAGACCGAGCATCATATGCGGAGCAGATATCCCTATTTTTTTATATCCCGAGTATGATTCTAAACTTGGTTGAGGACGAACGCTCGTTCAAGAGGGGGCGAATATAATTATCCAGTCAGTTGTTTTGTGTATTTGAGCATCGTACCCCTATTTGATGTTTCACATATGCTTATTTGTCATTTGGTGACTTGAGGGATGGCTGGTTTGGTTTTGGGGAAGCTTTGGAATGAATTGGAACACTTAGTTCCATGTTTGGAAGCTTCAGTTATAAGAGTTAACCGAGGTTTCACTTTTGTGTAAACAACCTCGTAATGGTGTTTTGATGGTTCCAATAGGTTGGCGTGGTAATTTTGGACTTAGGCATATGTCCGAATTTGGATTTTGAGGTTCCTAGGTTGATTTTCCCATAATTGGTGAAAGTTTAAAATTTTAAGGCTTAGAAGGTTCATAGGTTTGACCGAGAGTTGACTTAGATATTATCAGGTTGTTGTTCCGAGAGTTAGAATAGGTTTTATGTCATGGAAGTTGTGTGAAAGATTTGGAGTCATTCCGAGTTGATTCGATATGGTTTGACATGCGTTTTTGAAGTTGGAAGTTGATTAGTTCATTAAGCTTGAATTGAAGTGTGATTTGTAGTTTTGATGTTACTTTGTGTGATTTGAGACAACAACTAGGTCCGTGTTATGTTTTGGAACTGGTTAGTATGTTTGGACAGGGTCTCGGGTGTGTTTCAGATGAATTTCGGATCATTTTCTAGCTTGTTGAACTACTGAAGATTGCTGGTGTCTGGTGCACTTCGCGATTGCGGAGCAGGTGTCACGATCACGAAGGTTAATTTTGGGGAACTGTAATTTTGTTCTCTGCATTTTCGAAGAGAGAGTTGCATTCACGATGCTTTCGTAATCCGTGGCCCTCGTGTTCGTGATAAGGGACTTCCGCTCGCGATGTAGGACGGGTGGCTGGGAGCCGGCTAGAATAGCCTTCGCGTTTGCAAGGTGTTGGTCACATTCGTGTTGGGTGTGGGGTGCTACTTCATCGCATTTGCAGGTGTCAAACCGCATTCGCGAAGGTTACTTTTGGCTAGAGATGGACTTGTGATTCCCGAATGCGAGGCTTGGACCGCGCCCGCCGAGGGTATCTTCGGGCAGACCTTTAAGTAGTCTAATTTCAGGACTTCGGCCCATTATTTCATATTTTGAGTGTTGGACTTGGAGAGGGGCGATTTTTGAAGGGACTTTTCACACAAGACAAGAGTGTAAGTGATTTCTACTTGATTTTAATATTTTGTCTTGATTACCCATGGATTATTATACATAGAGTATAAGGTTTCAAGGTGAAATTTGGGGATTTTGACTATAGTTTAAGAGAATGAAAAATGGAGATTTGAACCCTGATTTGGACTGATTTGGATGAAACTTATGTATTTCAACTTGTGTTCGAATGGGTATCGGGATTTGTGAATTTAGTCAGGTTCCAAGAGGCGGGTTCAGGTTGACTTTTTGTATACGTGATAAATATTAGAAATTTAGTACTTGGAATTGATTTTACACATTCAGAGGCTAATTCGACATGCCAGGGCTTTTTAGAGTACTAAGTTGGCTTGTTTGAGGTAAGCACCATATTTCTTAACCTTATGTGGGGGGGGGGGATGGGGGATACCCCTTAGGATTATCCTTAATTTCTTATTTGTGTTATGTGAAAATCGACGTGCACATGGGGTGACGAGCATGTATACAGGTGCTATGCATGGCCTATGGCCGGTTTAGACTGTAGGCTATTAATATGCCTTAATTTGAGAATGTGCTTTATATGAAACATGATTAATCACTTTGTGATTACATGAACATGATTTCCACATTTGATTAGTTGTACTCATGATTTATATGTTGAACACCCTTCCGTAGTTTTACTATTTTCATGTCCTTGTGAACCTTGTTGATAAATTATGAGTTTATATCTTCGATAACATTTTTTCATTAATATTTTATGATACTTCTGGCACATGTGGACATATTGGGTAGATTGGTTTGGGTGTTGGCACGAGGACTTTGCTGTGCGATTATGATTATTGTTGTGAACGTGGGGCGGAATAAGGGTGGCATTTTCTCAGGTTGCCCATGTGGTGACTAAGGGTGGAGATATGCACATATGGTGAAATAAGGATGACATTTATTGTTATTTGCACATGCAGCAAAATAAGGGTGGCATTATTGATTATATTCTTTGATGATTTTGGAATGTCTCTCTTGATGTGTTTGTGTTAAAACGAGATTGATATTTTGTTCATATGCATGTTTCTTTAAACTCTGTCTTGTATTTTTATGTGTTGTTAATCGAATTTGACATGACTTCATATGCCTCAGCTTCGATTTGATGATTTGTTGTCAGAGATTCTTCTTTGTTGAGTGTTATCACATGTTCTAAGGGGATTGTTGATATTGTTTTTTCTTACATTTTATGTTGCCAATTATTTATACATTACATAGGTTATTGGATTTGTGGAGATCTATGCAGTGTGGGTTTGACACGCATGTTGAATTGAGTACGACATTTCACCCTCAGACGGATGGATCGTCAGGGGACCATCCAGATCTTTGAGGATATGTTGAGAGCATGCGCCATCAATTTCGGAGGCCAGTGTGATCAGTTTCTATCGCTAGCAGAGTACGCCTACAACAACAACTACTAGTTGAGTACCCAAATAGATTTATATGAGGCCTTATATGGTAGGAGGTGTCGTTATTTGGTTAATTGGTTTGAGCCCGGCGAGGCTAGGGTATTGGGCACAGATTTGGTTCGTGATGCTTTAGAGAAGGTGAAATTGGTTCAGGAGTGGATTCGCACAACGTAGTCTAGGCAAAAGAGTTATGCTGATAGGAAGGCTCATGGTGTGGCATTCATGTGGGTGAGAAGGCTCTACTCAAAATTTTGCCCATGAAGGGTGTGATGAGGTTCGGGAAGAACGACAAGTTGATCCCTCGGTATATTGGTCCCTTTGAGGTGTTAGAGAGAGTTGGTGAGGTGGCCTAAACACTTGCTTTGCCACCCATCTTATTGGGAGTTCATCCAGTGTTTTATGTTTTCATTCTCCAGAAGTACTATCAGGAGCTTCCACATTGGTTGGATTTCAGCTCGGTGCAGTTGGACAAGGGTTTGACTTATGTTGAGGAGCTAGTGGCTATTTTGGATAGGTAGGTTTGGAGGATGAGATCGAAAGATATTGCATCAGCGAAGGTTCAGTAGAGAGGTCATCCAGCCAAGGAGGAAACTTAGTAGACTGAACATCATATGCGGAGCAGATATCCCCATCATTTTGATATTCGATTATGATTCTAAACCTGTTTGAGGATAAATGTTTGTTTGAGAAGGGGAAAATGTAACGACCCAGCCGGCTGTTTTGTGTATTTGAGAATCATTCTATTAATGTTTCACGTATGATTCTATCTCTTTTAGTGATTTGTGGGGATGGCTTGTTTTATTTTGGGGAAGTTTTGGAATGAATTGGAACACTTAGTTCCATGGTTGGAAGCTTAAGTGATAAGAGTTGAGTGAGGTTTGAATTTTGTGTAAATTACCTTGTAATGGTATTTTGATGGTTCCAATAGGTTTGCATGGTAATTTTGGACTTAGTGGTATTTCCGGACTTGGATTTGGAGGTTCCTAGATTGATATTCCCATAATTGGAGTAAGCTGAAAATTTGAAGGTTTAGAAGGTTCATAGGTTTAACCGGGAGTTGACTTAGATGTCATCGGGTGCAGGTTGTTATTTCGAGAGTTAGAATATGTTTTTTGTGTCATTTGGGACTTGTGTGCAAAATATGGAGTCATTCCGAGTTGGTTAGATGTGGTTCGTCATGAGTTTTTTAAATTGGAAGTTTATTAGTTCATTAAGCTTGAATTAAGGTGCGATTTGTAGTTTTGATGTTACTTTGTGTTATTTGAGACATCGACTAGGTCCATATTATGTTTTGGAACTGGTTGGTATGTTTGGATGGGATCTCTAGGGGCTCGGGTGTGTCTCGGATGAACTTCTGATCATTTTTGAGCTTGTTTAACTTTTGAAGATTGCCGGTGTTCGGTGCGCTTCGCGATTGCAGAGCAGGTGTCGTGATCATGAAGGCTAATTTTGAGGCAGTGTAATGTTTTCTCTGCGTCTGCGAAGTGGGAGTCGCATTCGCGATGCTTTGGTGATAAGTGGCCCTCGTGTTCGTGATGTAGGACGGTTGGCTGGGAGCCGACTAGAGTAGCCTTCGCGTTCGCGAAGTGTTGGTCGCATTCATGTTGGTTGTAGGGTGCTGCTTCATCGTTTTCGTGGGTGTCAGACCGCATTAGCGAAGGTTATTTTTGGCTAGGGGTATACTTGTGCTTCACAAATGCGAGGCTTGGGCCGCGTTCGCCAAGGGTATCACCGGACAAACTTTTAAGTAGTCTAATTTTAGGACTTAGACCCATTATTTCATTTTTTGAGTCCTAGACTTGGAGAGATGCGATTTTTGAAGGGGATTTTCACACAAGACAAGAGTGTAAGTGATTTCTACTTGATTTTAATATTATTTTTTCTTGATTACCCATGGATTATTATACATAGAGTTTGTTGTTTCAAAGTGAAAATTTGGGGATTTTGATTATAATTTTAGGAGAATGAAAAATGGAGATTTGAACTTCGATTTGGAGTCGGATTTGGATGAAACTTATGTATTTGAACTCGTATTTGAATGGGTATTCAGAATTTGTGACTTTAGTCAAGTTCTAGGAGGCAGGCCCGTTAACTTTTTGATACTTGATAAAGATTGAACTGTATTACTTGGAATCGATTTTTATAGACGTGTTTTATGGTATTAAGTTGTTTTTGGATAGATTTGACCCATTCGAAGGTTGATTTAAGAGTCCAGGGCTTTTTAGAGTGTTGATTTGACTTATTTGATGTAAGCACCATCTTTCCTAACCATCTGTGGGAGTAATACCCCTTAGGATTTGGCCTTAATTGCCTATTTATTTTATGTGAAAATTGACGTGCTCATGAGATGACTAGCATGTGCACAAGTTTTATGTGTGGCTGATGACTGGATTAGACCTTAGGCTATTATATTCCTTAATTTGAGAATGTGCTTTCGATTAAACATGCTTAATCGCTTTGTGATTTCATGAACACGATTGCTACAAATGATTTAGTTGTATTCAAGCTTTATATGTTGAACACCCGTCTGTAGTTTTACTATTTTCATGTCCTTGTACCCCTTGTTGATAAATTATGAGCTTATATTTTTTATGAAATTTTGGAATTATTATTTTATGATAATTTTGGCACATGTGGACATGTTGGGTGGATTGGTTGGGGTGTTGGCACGAGGACTTTGCTATGTGATTATGATTATTGTTGTGCACGTGGGGCGAAATAAGGGTGGCATTTCTCGGGTTGCCCATGTGGTGAATAAGGGTGGAGATATGCATATGTGGCGAAATAAGGATGACATTTGTTGTTATTTGCACATGCATCAAAATAAGGGTGGCATTATTGATTAAATTATGTGATGATTTGCGGATGTTTCTTGATGTTGTTTGTGTTAAAATGGGGTTGATATTTTGTTCATATGCATGTTTCTTTAAACTCTGTCTTGTATGTTTATGCATTGTTAATCAAATTTGACATGACTTCATATGCCTCAACCTCTATTTGATGATTTGTTGTTAGAGATTCTTCTTTGTTGAGTGTTATCACATGTTCTAACGGGATTGTTGATATTGTTTTTTCTTACATTTTATGTTGCCAGTTATTGATACATTGCACAGGTTATTGGACTAGTGAGTATCGTATGACTTGAACCTCATCACTACTTCACCGAGATTAATCTTGATATCTACTAGGTACCGATCGTAGTGTACTCATACTATACTTCTACATATTTTTGTGCAGATCTGGGTGTTGGAGGTAGCGAATCTTGATAGTGAGAGCTTGCATTGGTCATGAGGATTCTAGATAGAGCTTCATATTGTCGCAGTTTCTTGGAGTCTAATCGTTTATGTTGATACTGTTAATTTTATATTCAAATAGTACTGGATTTTGGATATTTCGCATGTACTTAGTTAGAGCTCATGACTCTGTACTACCTAAACCTGGAGAGATGTACTGAGTATTGCCATTTCGGCTTGTGTTAACTCTATTTCTGCTTCTATATTAAACTCTATCTTACTATATCTTATTTTGTTGAAATAATGTTGTTAAGTGATAGGCTTACCTAGTCTTACAGATTAGGTTCCATCATGACCTCTTTGGTAGGTTTTGGATCGTGACCTTGAGTTGAGTATGGCATTTCATCCTCAGAAAGACGGGCGATCTGAGCGAACCATTGAGATCTTGGAGGATATGTTGAGAGAATATGTCATTAATTTCGGAGTTCAGTGGGATCATTTTCTATCGTTAGCAAAGTTCTCCTACAACAAAAGCTACCAGTCGACTATCCAGATGGCCTCATACGAGACCTTATATAGGAGGCGATGTCATTCTTCGATTGGTTAGTTTGATCCTAGGGAGGCTAGATTGTTTGGCAGTGATCTAGTTCATGATGCTTTGGAGAAGGTGAAATTGATTCAGGAGCATCTTCGTACCACACAGTCCATGAAGAAGAGCTATGCTGATAGGAAAGTTTGCGATATAGCTTTCATAGAGGGTGAGAGAGTCCTTCTCGGGGTTTCGCCCACGATGGGCGTGATAAGGTTTGGGAAGAAGGTCAAGTTGAGCCCTTAGCACATTGGACCATTTGAAGTTTTGGAGAGAGAGGTGAGGTGGCTTATAGGCTTTCTTTGACACCCATCTTGTCGGGAGTTCATCTATGTTTCATGTTTCCATAATGCTTCAGAATATCATGAAGATCAGTCACATGTGTTAGATTTTAGTTCAGTGCAGTTGGATGAAATTTTGCTTACGAGGAGGAGCCAGAGGTCATCTTGGATAGGTAGGTTCAGAAGCTGAGATAGAAGAATATTTCTTTAGTGAAGGTTCAGCGAAGAGGTCAATCGGTCGAAGAGGCGATTTGCAAGACCAAGCATGATATGCGAAGCAGATATCCTCATCTTTTTGCATTCCAGGTATGTCTATAAACTCGTTCGAGGACGAACATTTGTTTAAAAGGGGGAGAATGTAATGACCCGGCTGGTCATTTGGTGTATTTGAGCCACATTCCTCTATTTGATAATTTTCGTATGTGTGTTTATTGTTTTATGACTTGCAGGGTTATTTTTTTGGTTTCGGGAAGGTCGGGGGGTGTCATTTGGAACACGTAATGTCATTTGTGAGAGCTTAAGTTATAAGAGTTGACTGATGTTTGAATTTTGTATCAACAACCTCGGAATGATATTTTGATGATTCTAATAGGTTCGTATGATGATTTTAGACTTAAGCGTATGTTTGAATTTTGATTCGGAGGTTCCTATGTTGACTTGGCTCTATTTGGTGAAAGCTGGAAATTTGAAGATTTGGAAGGTTTATAGGTTTGCCTGGGAGTTGACTTTGAGGTTGAACCCTTGTTCAAATTGTTGTTCCAGAAGTTGTAATAGGTTTGCTATGTCATCTGGAACTTGTGTGCAAAATTTGAGGTGATTCCGAGTTGGTTAGACGTGGTTTAGCATGAGTTTTGAGAGCTGGAAGTTTGATTATTTCATTAAGCGTGAATTTAGGTGCAGTTTGTCATTCTTATGTTATTTTGTGTGATTTGAGACCTCGAGTAGGTCTATGTTAGGTTTTGGGACTGGTTGTTTTTGATTGGACGGGGTCCCGAAGGGCTCAAGCGTATTTTGGGTGGATTTAGGATCACTTTGGAACTATTTGGCAGCCAAGTTATAGTGTTTTTGCATCTGTGAGGTTTGAGGCCACAGGTGCGAGTCTGTAGAAGCAAACTTTTGGTCGCAAAAGCGAGGTCTTGCTTGGGTAGGCGTGTCCATAGAAGAAGACGACTGAGTGTAGAAGTGCTAGCGCAGGTGCGAGGGAGTTCTGTAGGAGCGGATCTTAGAAGTGGACAATGGTCCACATAAGCGGATGGCTGGGATTTAAGTGGGTTTCCACATATGTGACGATCTCTCTGCAGATGCAGTGTCGCTGAAATTGGTGTTCGCAGAAGCGGAATCGCTAGGTAATGCCATTTTTAATAGAGGGGTTGGCCTCATTTATCATATTTTGTGATTACAAACTCGGATTTGGGCATTGTTGAGGCTATTTGGTTGGCAAATCTAAGGGGATTAGGGATTTGACAAGACTTTTTTAAAGTGTAAAATTGAGATTCGAACACCCATTTGGAATCGGTTTTGAATGAAACTTATACATTCGGACTCATATTCGGATGAGTGTTCAAATTTTTGACTTTTGTCGGGTTCCAAGAGGCATGCCTAGATTGACTTTGTGCAATTGATTACATATTCAATCTTTATTGTTTGGGTTCGATTTCGGTGGCCTTGTTTGAATTTATTGAGTTGTGTTTGCCTAGATTCGGCTCGTTCGGAGGTTGAATTGAGAGAAAAGGCTATTTTGGGGGATTAAAGGCTACCAGGTGAAGGTTTATCTCTTGGCTAACCTTGTTAGAGGGAAACCCCTAGGATTTAAGTTATTTTCTATATGTTTAAAGTATTGGGGTAGTGTATACACTTGGTGGCGAGCGTACGTGCATTTACTAAATTTTTATCATGATCGGGGTAGAATTGAACTGTTGTATGCCTTATTTTGAATACGTGCTCATTTGATCATGATTTATGTGACTGGGATTACATAGAGCTTACATGAGCACATATCTGTATGATACTTATTATTTCCTTGTTCACCTTCTACCTACAATTATTGAGCATATACATACATTTTCAATAATGGATATGATTTGCACTGAGGTTTTTGGAACGAAGGGTAAGCGTGTGGGTGAGATACGGATATGGTACATTGGACATGATAATCAGATATTGATTTATGAGGGATTCATATCCCTCTTTGCACTTGGATTTGGATCCGTCCCTCCACATTCAGGTGATAACCCATGTTACTTTGGGCCCTTAAGGCGTGGTTGACACATGGATTTTGTACCAAGTCCATATATGAATTTTGTATCGAGTTATGTGATACATGAATTGTGTATCGGGGTACTTAGATCTTGTACTAGTTGGGCATGCATTCTTATTATTGACTTATTTTGGAGTATTTATTTCTTTATAAACTGTTACTTGACATCTTTATATGTTAATCAGAAGTCACGACTCAGTTATTTGAGCATGTTGTCTTTATTATTATGTTTGAGTAGTGATAGGGTTATTTGGTGCTAGAAAAGCATGCTTAGTACCTTTCAACTATTGATATCTATGATTTTTTATATTCATGATATTATTTCCTATGTCAGTTCTTATTCTATTATTATATCCATGTGGTAACTATTCAGAAACATCTAGTCTCACCACTACTTCTTCGAGGTTAGACTTGATACTTGTTGGGTACCGACTGTAATGTACTCATATTATGCTTCTGCATATCTTTTAGTGCAGATGCCCATGTGGATCCTAGCAGAGCTTCCTGATTTAAGCTAGGAAACTATACAGAGACTTAGGGTGGGTTGCACTTTATGGTTTTACTTCACAGTTCCCCAGTCTCTGTTCTTTATTTTATTTATGTCTATTGAATTTCAGACAGTTGTTATGTATACAAATTTGATTCAATTTCCGTAGTTTTTTCGTCTACTTGTGTCACTTATTCTCAGGGACGTGCTGTGTTGGCCGTGTTTAGGCTGTGTTTGGGATTTTATCAGATATTATTACTGTTGTGGACCATTATTGTCTTAATTTATGAAATGTGTTGATGTTAATTAAAGCAAATGGACTTTGAATTATTGATTGTGAGTTGGCTTGGTTAGCAAGTTTGGCTAAGGGCCATCACGACCTTGTGGTGAAGTTTTGGGTCGTGACATATTTGTTCTTAGTTGTATTTCATTCTATTGACTAGTAAGATTTTTCTTTTCACCAAAAATCTTATATAGCTACGAAATTATAAAGTAACCATTGCATGCTAAAAGCAAATTCTAATAAATTGATTTCAGCATACAAAATATATTTAGATGGCATTGAGATGCTGCAATATTTGTTAGAAACTAGATGCATTTCTCGGATAAAGTGGTTTCTTTTTGTATTATCAAGGTATTGACGTGCAAGTTTATCGAGATTTTAGTTAGTTCTTCTAACCTTAATGGTGTGTTGGAAGCAGTAGGTAGGTTGTGATTAATTAAACTTACCCGTTTTTAAAAATTTCTTTTAGTTAAATAAAAGAAGACTGAAAAGGCAAAATGGAAAATCTTAAATAAACACCATATAATATAAGAGTTTAAATCATGTACACTAACATAGTAAATAATTTTTACACTATTAATGTGATTTAATCGGTTATAAAAGAATCTTACTCCCTTTATCCAAATTTATGTGATCGTGTTTGACTAGATATGGATTTTAAGAAAGGAAGACTTCCTAAAAGTTATGGTCTCAAGCAAACCATAGATATTTGTGTGATTGTAAATCAATTTATTAAGAGTAAATTAAAATTTTGAAAGATTAATTATTTCTAAATGAGAAAATATGACCTTTTTTTAAACTGGATAAAAAATTAATAATGCCACATATATTGAAATAAAGGGAGTTATTTTTTTTTTCAAGTTAATTATTGTAGACGAGTTGATGTGGTAAGCTATGTATTATTTTATATCAACTTAATCAGATAATATAATAATACTTTACACCACCATAGTATAACAACATAAAATCATAATGGAATGAGAGAAATTGCAATATCCAAATGATAAGACAAAAATCTAGCATTAAATCAGTCTAGCATCAATTGCTCATTAATTAAAGATTGTGAGGTATAATGACCTGTTCGGTCGTTTTATGTTCTAATATTTTTTTTCTATAATTTGAGACTTGGAATGACTTCATATGGTGTATTATGACTTGCGTGCATGGCTGGTTTTGATTTTTGAGTAGTTCAGGATTAATTTGATAGAGATTCTCAATTTGAAAGCTTTAAGTTGGAAAAGTTGACCAAAATTTGACTTTTGAGTAAACAATCTCGGAATTTGGATTTTAATATTTAATAGGTTCTTATGGTAATTTTGTACTTAGGCGTATGTTCGAATTTGAATTTCAATATTCGTAAAAGGTTCTAGGCAATTTATAAAATTGGAGAGTTCAAAAGTTTCACCAGGAGTTGACTTTAGTGTTATTGGGATCCTATTGTGGTTTTAAAACTTTGAATATGTTCATATATTTAATTAAAACTTATGTGTAAAGTTTCGTTATGGTATAGAATGTCTAAGTGTGATTTGGACGAGTTCGTGAATTTGGAATATTTGAAAGTTAAGAGAATAATTTTTTTTATCTTTGAGTCTTGGTTTGATTTTATTTGTGGTGTTTTGAGCCTTTGGATAATTTTAAATATTGTATTTGGACTTGTTAGTATGATTGGACGGGAACCCGAGGGGTTCGGCTATAACCGAGGTTGTTTTGGGCCATTTAGGTCATGTTTGGAGTTGATGATGTCTATTGGTGCCTGATGTGATTTGTGTTCATAAGGGTGGACTCATGTTCGCGAACAAGAAATGGGAAGGAGGAATTTGGTGGAACGCGTTCGCAAGGGTTTGCCCGCGTTCGCGAAGGGGAAAGGCTAGTTTTCTTAGGCGTACGTGAAGTAGGTCCCATGAACGCGAAGAAGGAGCTGAGGGTAGCAGATTGTACATTGCGAATGTGGTGGTCTTGTCGCATTTGCGAAGAAGGGCTGGAGGGTCGGTGTGATTTGTGCTTCGCGTTCACGAAGAGTGGGCCACGAACGCGAGGACAGATTACTCTCAAGGGTATATTTATTCAGAAATTCAAAAATTGCTCTTTTTTTTTACTATGTTAAGTTTTAGAGCTCGGAAGATGCGTTGGAGATAAATTTCACCCATATTATCAGGGTAAGTAATTTTTACTTGGATTTAATTATACATGGAATTTTGAGATGAATTTTGGGATTTTCTCTTACACTTTAAGAGAGTATATTTTTAGGATTTGATTAGCAATATGAATCAGTTTTGGAATCTAATCACATATTTGGACTCGACAGGTTATGGGTCGTTGAGATTTGGTATTGGTTTCAAATTTTGGGCACACATGTTGAAGTTGAATTGTTTTGTCATTTTGGAAATGCTCCAAAGATTGAAGCTTTATGGATTTGGATCGCTTTGTATAGCATAGTGTGACTTTCTTAGTCGATGATTGGCTTGGATTTGTGCAATTGGAGAGCTAGAGAGAGGTTTTTATACAATTTGAGGCTGAAGGCTAGCCCGGATGAGGTAAGTATCTTGCCTAATCTTATTGAGGGAATAACATATAGTACATGACTTTATTTGTCTATTGAATATGTGAGAAGCAATGTATATGTAAGGTGATGAGTATATATGCGGGTGGTATGTATGATCTATGACCGGAGTAGTCATTAGACTATATGATGCCTTGTCTTGGATATTGTGCTTCATGTTGTCATGCTTGTTATGTTTGTACAATTCCGTGAACCTCATGAATCATGCTAGAGATTATGTGTAGGTGTTGATTCCCTGTTTGAATATGATATTCGTTGTTGTATGGCGTACCCGCCTAACTTGAGATGTAATTGTACACTTCACGCATGCATACAACCTATCATGTTATTTATCAGTTCACGAGTACGTAAGTTGATATTCATTGATTGTATATATGTATTCTTGTATATGCTTTCTTTGTGATTGACTAAATCAGCAGCATGTGAGTGGTCCGTGCAGATTGAATTGTTATGGAACGTGAATTATCCGTGTGGTAGCTACGATGATGGCATATGTGTTATCCATGCAACGTGTGGATAAGGATCTATCCCCCAAGGGTCGTCATCTTATGTTTTTACTTGATAACGTACACGCGGGTTATGAAAAGTTGATTTCTAATTGGATTTTATATATTTTCTCTACATGAAGATTTCTTGGATGTATAAATAATTTTTGCGTCGTATCTTCTCTATATGTAGTTTCGAAATGTATACATGCCTTTTTATGCATATCTTCTTTATATGCCTCATGATTTAAGAATGACTCAAAGTACAAATCTTCTCTATATGTCAATCTGTGTATGTTGATTTACTTACTTAAGCATATCTTCTCTATATGCAACCGTTCCTAAATTAGTGATACTTCATGTCTATCGTCTCTTTAAGCAACAATTGATGATTTAATTATGCTTGGTGAGTATGATGAGTTCTTAAACCGGTACAATACCTCTACATATCTTCTTTATATGTAATTGCTGACGTATTATTTGATATCAAATGTGTTATCTTCTCTACATGGTGAACTGTTAGTCTGTTACAATGTTTGTGCATATTTTCTCTATGTTCACCGATGGCCTTACCTGGACTTCAGGATTAGATTTAGATATTATTGCTTGTTATGTTTATATGTTACTGAGATATACATGTTACATAAAGTAAGTGTACTTGACCTAAAACATCGTCAATACTTCATCGAGGTTACTCATGACTTATTGAGTATATGAGGTGGATTGTACTCATACTACAATTTTGTACCTTGCGTGCAGATGTTGGAGCTATGTTGTGGATGACATAGGATAGCTTTGATAAGTACATATGTTCCAGATATAAGCTACCACTTGTTATTGCTAGTTTAGAATTTTTACTTTGGTTTATGTATATTTAAACAAATATTGTAGTTATTCTTTGTACCACCTTTATAAAATCCAAATCTTAGTGGCTCGTGACTTGTGTTGCCAATCATTGGGATAATTGTATGGATCTTCACTTTCTTATTGTTATTGATGATCTTTTATTTGAGCTGTATTATTCATTGTTTGGCTTACCTAGAATGTTGGTGTTATGTGCCATCACGACTAGGTGAGATTTTAGGTCGTGACAAGTTGGTGTCAGACCTATAGGTTCATAGGTTCTACGGGTCATGAGCAAGTGTCTAGTAGAGTCTTGCAGATCGGTACGATGACGTCCATACTTATATTCGAGAGGCTACAGGGAATCTAAGAAACTTCACCTTCTTTCTTTCCTTATCATGTGGTTGATTAAACTTAAAGCTTATATCTTCAATTTCGTTTCATTCACTCGTATGTAAGATTGAGTTATCGGTAATAGTGGTGCACCGTTGGCTAGTGATGTTGTTGATGAGCTATTGGATATGTTTTTGTGTTGTGAAGGTAGGACTTACTGGAGGAATTTAGGTCAGATTTAGATCGCGGTTTGGGCTTGGCAGATTCAGTTGTGTGAGTGTGTACCCTTAGACTATTATGTCTGGCAGTGTCCCTAGGAGTGGGAATGATGGCTCATTGAGTTGAGAGATAGCTATATGGTGAGTATTATGTGACTGAGGACTACGCTTAGATAGTGTGTACGTGACAGGGGTTATGGATGATTGAGTATCGATGTGCAATGCAATCTTTATTTATTAGTATGTTGATGGATATTTTAGTTATTCATTTGTAGAATAAAATCGATTATTGTATCTTATTGGCGAGTATAGACTTAGGAAGATTAATTGATTGCATAAGTGGTTGTGATCATGGTAGGGTCATATAAGATGTTGGTTTAAGGCTAAGCAGGTAGGTTATCTCCTGCCGGAAGGTTTGAGGTTGTGTGATTCTTATGATGTTTCTATGAAGGGTTTCCTTCTACTAGTAGAATGCATGCACTACCATTTCAGAGCACTTGAGGAAGTTGGATCGACTGTCACAAGGATGAGTATGCAATTGGCAAATGATTTGGAGTGTCTTATGACTAGTGTTACACGCGCTTAAGAAGAATTTAGCTAAATAATAGTGTGAGATCATGGCAGTTATGAAGGAAAAGTACTATGAATTATCAGATGATGTGTTCTATGGCTTTGAGCCAAGTGCAGCACTCTACTATCGATGATCGGGTCCCATGGTCATGTATTATTTTAGTTTCTAGACTAAGGGATGCTTGTGGACCAGTTATGACTTAAAGAGGATGACTTCGAGGACGACTTGAGCAAGGAATTTTCTGGATACATGATGTACCATACTTTATAGGTATATGGAGATTATGGAATAATTTAGGTTTGATACTCATTGTGGATGTGGTGTACAAGGAGGAAGGCTTCTCTCATTTGTGGGCTTTTGGAGTATTTATGTGCTAACAGAGCTCTAGTCATCGATATGATTGGTTAAGTACTCGGGACTAGGACATAATGGGTAACTCTAGAGAAGGTTCTAATAGTTCAAGATTCATATGTGGTATCTAAGAATTATTAGATCATTGTATGGCTAAGATTTGAGATTTGCATTGGATGGTGTCGAGACATGCATTATATCATTATTGATTCTACATTTTGGTATTAGAGAGATGAAAGAAACAACTTCAGATTCATAAAAGGTCTCTTCATAGCAGGCATTTTTGTTTGAGGCGCTATTGGATGCATGAGAGGGAATAAAGTGGCTTATAGGTGTTGGAACGATGTGGTTTCATGTTAGTATCACTTGGGATGAGTTTTTATTAAGGTCCATAGAAGTGTTATCTTGAAGGCAAAACAGGAGAAATCGGAAGAAGTTGGGTCAGCTTAGTAGTGGTTTGGGTCAGCATAATAATAGAAATAATTAGTTCCTTTGGTATGATAAGGCTTTAAAGGTGTTTTATGGCGGTAATTTGGGTTTGGAAGTCCGCATGACTTGATTGATTTAGAAGGATTCGGTTCTGAGGGATTGGTTATGTGAAAATGGGCTTCGAAGAGTTTATAGTGGTCTTGACCAAAACTTGAGATTGATGTCTTCTACGGGTATAAAAGGTTTTTTGCGTGTTGTGGTGTTCTCCTGGATTGAGTTAAATGGAAGGTTCCTGATTGGATTTTTTATCCTACTTGTGATTCAGAGTTGATAATGAGATTCTTGTATTTTCATATGATAGCATGATAAATGCGATGCATGGTCTAGGATTGAATTCCACGGATAGGGTTGTAGTTTAGTTTCGAGAGGAAAGTCCTGAGTTCTAGACATCATGTGAGATTTTAGATGTTTAAGAAGATGTTAGCACTATCTTGTATTTCCTGAGTACGGCGTGTGTTGTAGAGGAGACACATTATGTTTTGACTTAAGGATGCTTGACTAGTACTATAGAAATTGTGTGGTCGATAATAGCTGATGTCCGGATTTGCTAATCGACGCGGAGGGTTTATGGGAATAATTCTCGTGAGGTGAGTGTGTATGCATGATATGGAAGTTATTTGGGTGGGAGAGTTAGAGATCAGGTATGGAGATTCTTGTATTCACGAGATATAGATATTGGATCTTCTTAGAGGTAGACTATCCCTTTGGTTGCGGAATGTAAATGTGTTAAGGGTTAGACAACTAATTATATGTGTTATGAATAGGTCACTGTGAACCTTTGGAAGGCTATTTACCTAATCAGAATGGTTTGCATCAGTTTGAGGGCATATTTATAGGCCTAATGCAAATGCATATTTTGCACAATATTGGATTTGTGTATTCAGCATAGAAATTGCTAGGAGTGTGTCATCCATTAGAGTTGATTTTATTCATCCCCCTATATGTTCCATGTGTTACTCTCTTATGCCATGATTGGTTGTGAGACTACTTGACAGTTCACACGCATGATGTGGTTCTATTTAGGCCTTGTGGTGATATTTGAGAAATATAGTTCTTGGGATATTGAGTTGTTTATTGCACCTTAGTCGTGCTTTTCATGTATGTCGTATATCGTGCTATCTGTATCTCCATGGTTATGGTCATGCACTTCGCCTGCTTGCTTTTATCGATCCGACCTGTCATTTTGAGCATTTGTATCCCATTTGGTAGTTCGAGGGCATGATGAGCTTCATATGATGTATTATGACTTGTGTGTATCGTTGGTTTGGCTTTCGAGGTGCTCGGGATTGGTTTGGGAGAATGGTTCTCACTTTAGAAGCTTTAAGTTGAAAGAGTTGACCAAGTTTGACTTTTTAGGTATTCGACCTCGGATCATAGTTTCTATAGTTCCTCTAGGTCCGAATGGTGATTTTGGACTTGGGTGTGCCTTAATTTGTATTTGGATGTTTCTAGAAGGTTTCGGCACTATTTGGCGAAAGTTGACAATTTGTAGGTTTGGAAAGTGCATGGTTTTTGATCGGGAGTTTACTTTGATGATATCGGGTTCAGATTATTGTTCCTGGAGTTGGAATATGTTCTTTATGTCATTTTGAACTCTTACGCAAAATTTGAAGTCATTCCGAGTTGATTTAATGTGGTTCAACTCGAATTTTGGAAGTTGAAAGTTTTAAAGTTCATTAAGTTAGATTTGGGGTACGATTTGTGGTTTTGATATTATTATGTGTGATTTGAGACCTTGATAGGTCTGTTGAAACTTGTCGGTATGTTTGGATGGGGTCCCCGGGGGCCTCGCGTGAGCTTCGGATAGGTTTCAGAGTGTTTTGATCACTATGGGCAGTTCTGGTGTTGGTTCCTCACACATGCGTAGTTCTGGCCTCAGGTACGGTCTCGCTTATGCGAGTGTTGGATCACTTCTACTAAGAGTAGGCACCAACGAGAGTTTCACTTTTGTGGAGGTTGTAATGCAGATACGTCGTCGCACATGTGGTTGGTTGTGCGCACCTACTGAGTTTAATAAGGCTGGGGATCGCCTTTGCATTTGTGGGACCGCACCTGCGTAGTCGGAGATGCGGTTAGTTGGTCGAAGATGCGGGAGCGACCTGTTAAGGCATTCTAGCATATGCGAGATGGGGACCACAGAAGCGGTTGTCACAAATGCAACTTAAGGACCACAAATGCGGATTCCCTGGAAGTTTATATCATATTTCGAGAGTTTGTTCATTTTATCACATTTGAAGATTTAGAGCTCGGTTTTGGACGATTTTGGATGGTAATTTCACAACATGGATTGGGATAAGTATGTTTACTCGATTTTGATTATATTGCATGATTCTATCTTCGATTTTGGCATTTGATTGATGATTATAAAAGAGAAATTTGGGGATTTGTCTAAACTTTCCTAAAGTGAATAATTGAATTTTGAACATCGATTCAGAGTCGGATTTGAGTGAAATTAGTATGGTTGGACTCATATTTAAGTGGATTGTCAGAATTTGTGAGTTTTGTCGGGTTACGAGGTGCGGGCCCGATTGAATTTTTGGTTGACTTCATTTGGGTTTGTTTCCTTTGGCATTATTTGATGATTTTGAGTTGCTTGTGGCTAGTATCGAGTCGTTTGAAAGTCGATTCGCGCGTGATTGCGTTTCTAGAGTATTGTTTGGTTTGTTCGGTATTTGATTTGGATTGCTTGAGGTAAGTATCTTACCTAAACTTGGTTGAGGCACTAGTTTCCTGAGTTATTTGTGATGGCTACGTTCTATGGGTGCGCATATGTGTGGGGTTTGAGCCCATGTGCGAGAATCAAGGGTATTTATCCATGCTCGGGGTAGAGCATAGGCTATGACATGTTTTGAATTGATTGTTAAGATTTATGCTATGATGTTTCTCATATTTTTAACCTTGTTGTGAACTATTTGATCCATGTTTGAGGTTACATAATGGCTAATCCCCTGAATGAACTTGATAATTGCTACTTTCATGATGAAATTGCCGATTTGAGCTATGATAGTACAATCTGCACATGCATACATCTTAGCGTGTCGTTTACACTAGTACAGAAGCGTGAAATCTAGCATTCATTGATCATGTACATGTATTCTTGTATATTTTCTTCTATGTGATATATTTTGGATTGGATGTTTGTGACCACACTGGACGGACTGTGTTGTTATGCCATTGACCACGTCTGACGGATTGTGTTATTATGTATGTGACCACGCTGGGCGGATTGTGATTTAGCTTGCGACCACGCCGGACAGATTGTGTTGTTATGTTTGTGACCACACCGGGCCTATTGTGATATATCATGTTATACATATAGACTTCTTAGAAGTATACATTATTTTTACAATGTATCTTCTCTATATGCTAATTCTGAAATGTATCACGTCTTTTATGCATATCCTTTCTATGCCATATGCCTTAAGAATTGATTCATAATACATATCATCTCTATATGTCAATCTGTGTTACTTGACTTACTTATTCAAACATATCTTCTCTATAGGAGACCGTTGTTGAATTAATGATACTTCATGCCTATCTTCTCGATACGCATTTGTTGATAATTTAATGATGTTAGGTGCATATCTTCCTTATATGCTTGTTAACCTGGTGTGATACCTCAGCATATCTTCTTTATATGCAATTGCTGATATGTTATTTGATATCAAATACGTATCTTCTCTACATGTTGAACTGTTAGTTGGCTACAATGTTTGCGCATATCTTCTCGTGTCTTGATGGTCTTATATGTACTTTAGGCTTAGATTTCGATATTGTTGTTGGGCATATGTATATCTATTGAGTTGTACGGGTTACATCAGGGAGTATCCCTGACTTGAAACCTCGTCACTACTTCAGCGAGGTTAGTCAGGATACTTAATGAGTACATGGGGTCGGTTGTACTCATACTACACTTCTGCACCTTGCTTGCAGATTTTAAAGTTAAGCTGTTGTGGATGACGGAGGCTAGCATTGGAGATGTACCTGTGTTCCAGATATAAGCTATCACTTGTTCCTAGTAGTTTAAGAATTGTACTTTTGTTTATGCATATTCAGAGGTATGTTGTATTTATTCTTCGTACCATCTTTGAAAATCAAAATCTTAGTGGCTCGTGACTTGTGCTACCAATCATTGGGATAATTATATGGATCGTCACCTTCTTATTTGTTGTTATTGATGATCTTTCGTCTGAATTGTACTATTCATTTTTGATATACCTAGTATATTGAGGTTAGGTGTCATCACGACTAAGTGAGTCTTTATGTCGTGACAGGAGGAAAAGAATTTTAGAGAAACGAAGTCATGAAGGAACCACTCATTTGTCTTGAGAGCATTGAAGTCTTTGTACTTTGCTTTAGACTAATTTTGTACGAGAAAGGTTTTCTGCACTCGCAATACCAGCGGATAGAAGATAAGGAGATCAAAGTAATTAGATGCATGCATTGAAGAATCTACTTTAGGCCCCATGTACTTTTTTCTAAAGTTAGTGTTATAGCTCTACTTTTTCCTTTAATACTATTTACTGTTAGCATTAGTCGTTGTAATATTATATTATACATTATAAACTCTTAGAGAGGCATAATATTTTGAAAAAAACACTCCTCCCCAGAGATAATGTAACCGCGTATGCTAAAATCAAATTAGAATTAGTTAAATGAACTGAGAAGCAGCAACATTTGCAAAAAACTAAATGCAATTCTTGGATGATGTATTTTTTTGTATTATCAAGTTAATCGAGATTTTGTTTACGTTCTCCCATGTGACACGTTTTTTCTTTAGTCTATTTTAAAATAATATTTTCTCTTTTAGAGTACTATTTAATTTTACATGACTTACTTGACAACAAAGACGGAGCTAGATGGGCAAAAGGGCATTCATGAAAATCTCCTTCATCGAAAATTACGATGTGTATAAGATTAATTTTTTTTCTTCATATATATTAGGTGTTGAATCCCCTTGTCTTCTTTATAAGTACTTTTTTTAGTTATTGAACTTTGGTAAATTCTGCTTTCACCACGGCTTGTCAACAATAAACAAAAATAAAAAACAACTTGGAAAAAATAAGCGTCTTGAACAAAAATATCCAGAATAGTACGCGGGAACGGTGGGTAGGAACTTTTGAATCACTTTCGGGCACTGCAACGGTAGGTGGGAGTGTCCTTGAGAACGGTAGGTAGGGACGTAATCTTTTTTATTTACTTGTTTTTGGGCGAAAGGTTAGAATAATCTCTTCAATAAATAATTATTCTATGAACTAATAACATCTAAGCATTGAAAAATATCAAGGAACCGACATCTTTAGATAAATAATAATAATAATAATAATAATTAGGAGTAAAGTCTGCATACATATTATCCTCCCCAGCCCTCACGGTGTGGCATAATACTGAGTATATTGTTATTGTTAATAATAATAATATTAATAATAATAATAATAATAACAATAATAATAATAATAACAATAATAA
>ML361048.1:0-55345 GCA_005239505.1 Nicotiana paniculata | reverse complement strand
GGACTTGGGCGACACTGGAGACCCCTGGCGTTTGGGCTCTAACGCCCCCCTAACGCCAGGGAAGGCTGGCGTTATGGCCCTAACGCCCCCCTAGCGCTAGGAAGGGGGGCGGGATTTATGGGGTAAATGCCCCCCTAACGCCAGGGGGGGCCTGGCTTTAGGGGGCAAACGCCCGGCTATCGCCCGGGCGTCTCCTTTTGCGTATTTTCGACGTATTTGCATCCCTTTAGCTCCGTTTCCATCTCCAATTCACCTACACATAAAATAAACTCCATTAAGCACATAACAAGTGTATTTTTATCATTAATGCGCATAAAATTTAAGGTATATCACATGTTAAACTATGCAATTTAGTCTCGCATCATATAGGAACACTTAGTTCCTTAAGGTTGGCCTAAAAGGCCAAGTTTGACTTCAGTCAATATTTTTAGTAAACGACCCCGGAATCGAGGTTCGAAGATTTTAGTAGGTTCGTATGATGATTTTGGACTTGGGCTTGTGTTCGGAACAGGTTTTGGATGACCCGGGGGCATTTCGGCGCAAAGTAGTGAAATAAGAATTTCCTTAAGTTCAAATTGAGGTTTGGAACGTGTTTTTGTGTTATCGGGACCCAAACGGAATTTCGAGACTGGGAATAGTTCCTTTATGTCATTTATGACTTGCTCGCAAAATTTGGTGTCATTCCGAGTAGTATAGATAGGTCCTGCATATTGAAAGCGAATTCAAGAACTTGAAGTTGTTAAGTTTGATCCAATAGGTTTTGGGGTATGATTCTAAGATTTAGCGCTGTTTTGGACGTTTCGAAAGCTCGAGCGAGTCTGTACTATGATTTAGGACTTGTTGGTATGTTTGGACGGGGTTTCGGGTGGGCCCAGATGCCATTCGGGCATCGAGCGAGGCAAAAACCAGCCTTAAATAACTGCTGGTGCAGCAAATCTGGTGCGACCGCACCTGCGAAGGTCAAGTCATAGGTGCGAGATCGCTTCTGCGGTCCCAGCCTCGCAGGTGCGACTCCTGAAGGAGCTTCCCATTTCCGCAGATGCGGAGCCGTAGGTGCAGACTCCGCTACGCAGGTGCGTAGCCAGGCCCCTTACCCTTCTCCGCAGATGCGAGGTTTTTCTCGCAGATGCGAGACCGCTGGTGCGGTCCTCGAGTCGCAGGTGCGGAATGCCTATAGGCAGTGAGTTTCGTTTTAAATACGGGACTTAGCCATTTTTTAACACCATTCTTCTTCTTTGGGCGATTTTGAGAGCATGCAAGGAGGGTATTTGACCTAGCTACTGTGAGGTAAGTAATTCCTACTATAAATTTAGCATTATACTTGAACTCTTAGGTAGATTAACACAACAATTAGTAGAAACCATGGGTTAGAGTAAAAACCTAGGTTTTTGACAAAAAATGGGAAATTACCAAGAAATTTGTTAAGGAATCAAACAAAAACTATATAATATTGATCCTTAGGCCATGGGTGATAGTTTCCTTCAAAAATTTCCGGAATCCGAGCACGTGGGCCCGGAGGTTTATTTTAGGATATTCCCAATTTAGGTTGAAATGATCATTTAAGTAGGAGAATTAACGTCTTTGGAGTATATACTGATTTGTTTATGCAATATTTGACTAGTTTCGAGTCCTTAGGCGAAGAATTTGGAGTTTCGGGCGCATTCTTGACCCGGGAAGAAGACTTGACGCGAGATAAGTCTCCTTTCTAACCTTGTAAGAGGGAATTTTCCCCATAGGTGAATTAAATCATTATGTGTTATTGTTGTGGGGGACTACGTACAAGCGAGGTGACGAGACCCCGTGCGTAGTGACTATTATCGTTATGTCCGGGTAGTTAGGCCCACACCATGCCATGTGAATTCCATTAACTTGAGTTATATGCTCTGCAACTTCATTGTATACAACTTTGTTCCAAGAAAACCGAGATTTGTTGTTTTTAAAAGAATTGTTATTTGGAAAGGATTGAAATAAAGACGTTGTGTTTCCATGCGACCGCTTCGCAATTTATATCCCGCGAGCGGAGTGATTCTTTCCCCTAATCTCATGGGAGCGGGTCGTACGCCATGGAAGGTTGATAGATACATCTATGGTTCACGCCATTCGACCCTTCAGCAGTGCACAATTATTACTATGTTTGCCCAGGCCGGATGTCCTTTTTCCTCTATGCGCATGCTATTTGCCTGATGTTATTTATGAATGTTAAGCTATGAAATATCCTAGAAGATCGAACTGAAAACTTGTAAATTTATGCTTCACTACATATTTGGATTTTGTTACGATTCGATATTTATTTCCTTACTATCCATGCTTACTTGTTGTCCTCTTTTAAATTATCACCTAAATATACTGTTTGGACCCTAGCAAATGTCAAGTCGACCTCTCGTTACTACTTCTCCGAGATTAGGCGGGATACTTACTGGGTACAGGTTCTGAGGCAGGTGCATCTGGGTTCCAGGCCGGAGCTAGTTCCTGAGTTATGCTGATCTTCACGGTGAGCTGCTCCTCTTGGCGACTTCCAGTAGCACTTTGGAGCTATTCTTTTGTTATTTTTGCCTATACTCACTCAGACAGTAGGACAAACTTTCATTCTTTTGATATTATTCTACTAGATGCCTGTAGACTTGTGACACTAGTTCGTGGCACACACACGCTAGTAGACTTTATTTTGGGATGTAATCGTTAATTATGACTTCATGATTATTTATTTTGCATAAAATTTCCTAAGTTATCCATTTCTACTTAATGTTTCAAAACTAAGTTAAGCAAGTGTTGAAAAATATTTTTGGTAAACTACATGAAACTCACTAGTAGATAATGGTTGGCTTGCCTGACGGCATTGTTGGGTGCCATCGCGACCTGGGTTAGGATTTGGGTCGTGGCAGATTTCACACCATATTCGTTCGAGCATTTCCACGAGGTACTGAACCTCAAAATCACAGCTCACGGGTCCTAATTCTTGATCCCCAATCACTTGGCATCTTGTGCCCACATTACAATTCATAATCGCACGGACGACTCACTTTCCAAGAGTATAGCTCTCCCACAGAAGGCAAATAGACGAGAGTATTGGTAATGGTCAACAACGTCAGGATTCCTCTTCTTAAATCTATAGGGTGATTTAACTATGTGTATGCTGACGAGCTCGAAACACACACTTAATTTCTGATCGCTTGTCAAAGATAGTAAAGTATAATATTGTATCCACAAGGATTGGATTTAAACAGTATGCTTGTAGTTTCTAGCTTCATTGCTATTCAAGATTATCAACAATTGAGATTTCTATGATTTCTAGCTAAAATTAACTAAGAGTCTAGAGCTATTGACTAATAAAAATAAAAAAAAAGATAAGCAAGGAATTTATTAGTGGGTGGAAGTAGAGGTTGATAAGATAGGTGCAAGATAATTGTTTGGGATCTAAATCTGGAAAATTCACTTCTAATGTTTAAGTAAGTCTGTGGAATTCACTCAATTATTAGTTCAAACGTACAACAAAAACTACTATCTCGGTTACGTCTTAACCTCATAAGATGAACCAATTTAACCACGTGAATCTATGCAAGAATGTGTAGTGGAGTAGTCTTTAGGAAAACCTCTTTCGATTATTCTCCTAACTAGGTTTCATCAATAATTCAACTAGCCTATGTAACGACCCGACCGGTCGCTTTGAGAATTAAGCTCCGTTCGGCGGCGTAAGGTCTTGTACAGTTTCATATTATGTGTATCGACTTGCGTGCATGGTTAAATTTAGTTACCGTATGATTCAGAGTCGAATTGGAAGAAGGAATCTAGTTTTGGAAGCTTAAGCAGTGAGAATTTTGGCCGAAATATGACTGTTGTGTAAACGATTCTGGAATGACTTTTGGATGATGTCAGCAACTTCGTATGGTAATTTTTGGACATAGACGGCGCGTCCGATTTTGGATTTGGAGGTTCGTAGCGTAATTTGAGGCAAATCGGCAAAAGTTGGAAAAGTTGAAGTTTGGAAAATGGAGAAGTTTGACCCACAATTGACTTTTGTGATATCGGGGCCGGAATGCTATTTCGAGAGATGGAACAGCTCCATGATGTCATTTGGGACTTGTCTGCAAAATTTGGCGTCATTCCGAGTCGAATTGATAGGTTTCGGCACGAGTTTTAGAAGTTGGAAGATTTGAAAGTTCATAAGCTCGATTCATGGTGCGATTCATAGTTTTGTCATTGTTTGATGTGATTTGAGACCTCAAGCGGGTACGTGTTAGGGTATGGAACTTGTTGGTATGCTTGGACGGGGCCCAGAGGGCCCCGAGTGTGTTTCGGATGAGTTTCAGATGATTTCCATGATTTTGAGGAGGTCTGAGTTATGGTGTAATCGCACCTGTGGACCTTAGGCGCAAGTGCGAAATGGGAGACGCAGGTGCGAAAGGAGCTGGTCTGGGAAGTTTTCACAGGTGCGGAGAATTGGTGCGCAAATGCGGCCCCATAGAAGCGGATCCTTGGGCGCAGAAGCGAGAGAGAGTACATGTGTGGTTGGTCATGCGCACCTGCGGTGGTGCAAAAGCGGCTAATTTTGTCGCAGGTGCGGTCACGTCTAGGCAGAGAGTTATATTCGAGGGTTTGCCATTTTCTCTGTATTTTGACTTGTAGAGCTCGGTTTTAAGCGATTCTTGGTGGGTTTTTCAAGCAATTCGATTGGATAAGTGTTCTCCACCTAGTATTTAATGTATTCCGTGATTTTATCTTCATTTATATCATTAAATTTGTGTTTTGGGTTGAGGAAAATGTTGGTTTTTGAAGAAAATTTCTAAAATAAAAAATTATGATTTGAGGGACGAAATGGTATCGGTTTGATAATTTTTGTATGGTTGAACTCATATTGGAATGGGTGTTCGGATTTTGTAAAATTTGTCGGGTTCCGAGGTGCGGGCCCGATGGTCGACTTTTGGGTCGATTTTTAGATTTTGTTAAAGATTTAGACATTATGATCTGAAATAGTTTCTTATGAGCTATATTTGTGTTTTGAAGTTATTTTGGTTGGATTTGAGCCGTCCAGAGGTCTTTTCACCTGAGAAGTTCAATTTTAGATTATCGGTTTGTCGTCTTTGAGGTAAGTATCTTGCCTAACCTTGTGTGGGGGAACCACCCCTTAGGAATCGAGTCTTCTATGTTGATTGTAGTCCAGGTACGCGAGGTGACGAGTGCGTGCTCGTACTTATTTGTGAAAAGCTGGACTTTTAGGATTCTTAGGTCTTTATATTCAGTGTGTATGAAGTTGTTCTTGATACGTTTGAGTTCCTATTTACTAGTTTCATCTCTACCTGCTTAAATTAGAAAGTCTTGCTTTTGGATTCACTCTTATTGCCTATTTGAGTCCTAATTGACTTAATTGAATACTGTTTACCCCTTTCACTGTCATGCTATATCTTCGTAACTGCTTATTTCTATTTGTAATTATAAGCATCTCATCTTATAACTGTTTAGACTTAATTGAGGTTATGGTTATCTTCCTGCTGCTTGTATTTAAGTGAAATTGTTGAATATCCTCGTAATTGCTCAACCCTAAAGGAAGCTTAGATATCCTGTACCTTAGTTGACTTTCCCTTACATGGAATTATCGAATTCGTATTAGTTTCTTATTGTTGAACCGAGCATTTGGGTACGAAGGTTACATGTTATTATCTTCCTTCTTGACATGTTCTTATCATGCCTAGTTTTCCTTATTGTGGTTCTTCCTTGTTAACTAGTTTTACCTTTTTCCTTGTGATCAAAGGTTCTTGAGTTGATTTATTTATCGCATCTTGTATTACTATCATTATTGTTGTTGTACTAGTTTTTATGATACACGAGGTTTCCTCTGTGCAGTTGTTGATATGGGAATTTGCACGAGGTTTCTTCTGTGTCGTGATTACTATTGATATTGTACATACGGTGTGATAAGGCGGGATATATATATATATGAGTTGCTCATGTGGCGACGAGGTGGGAACATGATTATGCGTGTGTGGCGAGACAAGGCGGACATATACTTTATTGTTGCACACGCGGCGAGATAAGGTGGGCTGTGTCAGGGATTGTTTGTGATACTTGTGTTGGCCTGGGGGCATTTCTTGTTGTTGATATTGTGTAATGGTACACTTACTGGTTGAATCATGTTAGGACACTTGCACAAGCATACACGTAGCTAAGCACTCTTTCGGGTTAAGGGGCTTCCTTGTTTTTGTTGAGTATAGATACCCTTTTTGTACTTTCCCTATATGTGGGAATGACTCCAATTGGCACGTGAGTCGTCCCTGCAGCTATTAGTTGAAATGAGGGAACAAGATGCCAATGTAGGGTTCAGATATTGGGACCCGTGAGTTGTGATTTGTCCGAGGTTCGGTACCTCGTGGAGTTTATTAAGAACTTGATGTAAAAGTAGTTGAAATTGCTGAGTTATTACTTGTCCTTGTTGTATATGAAGTTTCAGATTTTGTTCGTGTTCCATTTACTCTTTTGTGTTATTTCATGGTTTCCGCTGACACTTGTTGTTCCTTTCCTTATTGAATTTACTGTATTGTTAGCCATATTGAGAAGTCTTCTATGTAGATAGCATATTTCGTTGTTCCTGTATTTATACTTGTTCAGCTCATTAGACCAGTGGGTGTCTTGACTAGTCCTCGTCACTACTTCACCGAGGTTAGTCTTGATACTTACTGGACACCGTTGTGGTGTGCTCATACTACACTTCTGCACATTTTTGTGCAGATCCAGGTATTGATCGTTAGTAGATGTGCGGATTCTTGCTTAGGAGACTCAAGGTAAACATGTTGCCGCGTTCACAGGCTTCGGAGTCACCTTCTTACTTTGTATTCACACTCCTCTTACTTATTTCCAAATAGTGGTATTTAGAAGTTCAAGTAAACTCTTCAGAGCTAATGACTTGTACTACCGATTTTAGAAAATTATAAATTCTGTAAAGATTTCTATATCGAGACTGTTAAATTTTCTTTATTGTTGTTGTTGTTCAGTAAATGTTAGGCTTACCTAGTCCCTAAGACTAGGTGCCATCACGATACCCAACAGAGGGTAAATTGGGTCGTGACAAGTTGGTATCATAGCTCTAGGTTCATTAATGCGACGAGTCTTAAGCGAGTTTAGTAGAGTCTTGAGGATCGGTAAGGAGATGTCTGTACTTATCTTCGAGAGGATACGAAACTATTAGGATAAACTTCATTTCCTTCATTCCTATCGTGCGAGTTCATTGATCTTGATGTTTGAAATTTTTCATTCCATTCTCTCACAGATGGTGAGGGCACGATTTGCGGTTCCGGATGACGTTACCCTCGAAGAAGATGCCGCTAAGGGCAGAGGAAGAGGATGATGAGGGGCACGTGCTGCAACTAGAGCACCTACCAGAGCAACAGTCGAGGAGCCGCCAGTAGCTATAGTTTGGGGGAAGGTACCGGAGGCACCCGCTATCACCCCCGGACTTCAGGAGACTTTAGCACAGTTCCTGAGCATGTTTGGTACATTGGCTCAGGCGGGGTTTATTCCGGTTGCGCCAGCTACTTCACAGACTGGGGAGGGCTCAAACTCCCACCGGCCACACTCCAGAGCAGCGAGATCATGTTGGTCAGGTTCCAGGTATCATGGTAGCACAACCTATGGTCCCAGTCTATCTCGTGGTTAGGGCAACAACATCTGAGGAAGAACAACTTAGACTTGAGAGGTACAAGAAGTACCATCCTCCTACCTTCAGTGGATTGGCAACAGATGATGCCCAGGGTTTCCTTCCTACCTTCAGTGGATTGGCAACAGATGATGCCCAGGGTTTCCTGGAGGAGTGTCACTGCATTGTTTGTACTATGGGTATTATGGAGACGAGCGGGGTTTCTTTTGTCACATTTCAGCTCAGAGGAGCGGCTTATCAGTGGTGGCGGGAATATGAGTTGGGTAGCTCGGCCGGGTCAGCTTCACTTACATGGGATCAGTTTTCAGAGATATTATTGAGAGAGTTTGTACCTCAGTCCCTCTGAGATGCATGGCGCGCGGAGTTTGAGCAGCTGCACCAGGGCACTATGTCAGTATTAGAATATGGCGCCAGATTCAGTGATTTGTCCAGACATGCACCTACTTTGGTCGCCACAGTTAGAGAGCATGTCCATAGATTCATTGAGGGGCTCATGCGAGATATTTGGTTCATCATGGCTCGGGAGTTAGAGTCAGATGTTTCATTTCAGAAGGTGGTAGGATTGCTCGCTGAGTTGAGAACATGAGGGATCGGGAGAGGGATGATAGGCGGGGCTATGAGAGGGAGGACATGCGAGGATAGGAGAGAGAGGACAAAGAGGTGAGGAGGCCTCATAGGCCGGGGAGATCTACTGGTCCTTATTTTGGAGGCATGGTACGACATGGTAGAGGTTTTGTAGGTCAGCTAATTCAGTTTGTATTTCCGGCTTCACACAATGTTTCAGGTGCTCATATGTCTCAGAGTACTCATACTACATAGTTTCCATATCCACATCAGCATAGAGGTTTCTTTGAGTGTGGAGATATCAACCACATGATGAGAGACTATCCCAGGCTCTAGGCAGATGTGTCACATCAGAATATTCAGGTGAGTAGGGGGCGCCCAAGAGAAGGAGGCCCGACCCGTTGATTTGGTTTATATAGTAGGCCGGAGGCCGTTGTGCTAGATGTTATCATACAGTATATTTTGATCTTCTATAGAGGGGCACCATTTGTATTTCGTTATGGTTTTGCTTGTCGAGATGAGTTCCTTTATTTTTTGTTTCATTTATGGATGAGTTTCATGATATGCACTCTATTTACGTTTTTTTTCCCTTATTGAGATATTTTATGAGTGGTAGTCGTACCTATCGTTGTTTTTATTCATTATTGAAGGTTACAAGACTAGTAGTAAATTCCTATTGTCCATTACAGTAGGCTTGATGTGATTTCTGAGTATTTTTGGTTACGAGTTGTGATTCTTTTAATGCTCTACCGGTGTGGGAGCCAGTACGTGTTGTAATTTTGTTGACGGAATTGATCTAGTGAAAGGTTCTAGTTGGTTTGATGTATATCCTACTTGTGATTCATAGTTGAGGGCGGGACTCTCGTGATTTCATGTGTTCGAACCGGGCTGTGTACTACGGTAGAAGTATATCAGGATGAGATCCTTATGATTTGTTCATATATTTTGATTTTTCCTTATGTTGATTCGTAGAATTGTACTGTTACAGGGTTGTTCCTGTCGGGCTTGTTTGATAGTTCTCTTATGTATTTCTCTTTACATATTCAGTCATTTTTCGTCCTGTGCTTCTTGGGTTTTAGCTTTGCGGGGTGTGTGGCCAGTGGTGTTAGTTGTGGCTTGCTGTTTTAGGTGTTTAGTTATGAGGTTTTCGTGGTTCTTGTATCATCTTCAGGGTTGTGGAGGTTTTTAATGAGTTCCTATTGGATATGAGGCTAATGGTCGATGTTGGATTTGATTCGGGGAAGATATTGTGATCAGAAAAGTTATTGTGGGCCTATGTGTGATGTGTCATTTTATGTGGTTGTACTCTATGGTTGTAGGCATGAGTTGATACAACTAGTTGAGACTGATACAGGATATGGTTTTAGAATCGGGTCTTTTGGAAATGAATAGAAGGTAAGAGCTTGGGGTATGAGGCTTATCGGTGTTGTTAGAAAGGCTAAATTGCAGTTGAGATGGTGTCGTCAGGTTTATGTAGGTTGGGGTGACGTGGTATAACCCGTGGGTGTATGTTGGAAGTAAGCATTCAGTGATTTGAGGACTTCAAGGCGAATCTTGACACGTTCAAGGACGAACGTTTGTTTAAGAGGGGGAGGATGTAACAACCCGATCGGTCGCTTTGAGAATTTAAGCTTTGTTTGGCGGCGTAAGGTCTTGTACCACTTCATATTATGTGTATCGACTTATGTGCATGGTTGAATTTAGTTACCGGATGATTCAGAGTCGAATAGGAAGAAGGAATCTAGTTTGGAAGCTTAAGCAGTGAGAATTTTGGTCAGAATGTGACTTTTGTGTAAACGGCTCGTGAATGAGTTTTAGATGATATCAACAGCTTTGTATGGTGATTTTTGAACATAGACACGCGTCCGGTTTTGGATTTGGAGGTCCGTAGAGTAATTTTAGGCAGATCGGCAAAAGTTGGAAAAGTTGAAGTTTGGAAAATGGAGAAGTTTGACCCATAGTTGACTTTTATTATATCGTGGTTGGAATGCTATTTCGAGAGTTGGAACAGCTCTGTGATGTCAATTGGGACTTGTCTGCAAAATTTGGCGTCATTTCGGGTCGAATTGTTAGGTTTCGGCATGAGTTTTAGAAGTTGGAAGATTTGAAAGTTCATAAGCTCGATTCATGGTGCGATTCGTAGTTTCGTAATTGTTTGATGTGATTTGAGACCTTGAGTGGGTACGTGTTAGGGTATCGAACTTGTTGGTATGCTTGGACAGTGTCCCGAGGGCCCCGAGTGTGTTTCAGATGAGTTTTAGATGATTTCCATGATTTTGATGAGGTTTGAGTTCTGGTGTAATCGCACCTGTGCACCTTGAGCGCAGGTGCGAAAGGAGCTAGTCTGGGCAGTTTCTGCAGATGCGAAGAATTGGTGAGCAAATGCGGCCCCGCAGAAGCGGATCGTTGGGCACAGAAGCGAGAGTGAGCACAAGTGCGGTTGGTCATGCGCACCTGCAATGGCGCAGAAGCGACTAATTTTGTCGCAGGTGCGGTCACGCATGGGCAGAGAGTTATATTCGAGGGTTTTCCATTCTCTCCATTTTTTGACTTGTAGAGCTCGATTTTGAGCGATTCTTGGTGGATTTTTCAAGAAATTCGATTGGGTAAGTGTTCTCCACCTAGTATTTAATGTATTCCATGATTTTTATCTTCATTTATATCATTAAATTTGTGTTTTGGGTTGAGGAAAATGTTGGTTTTGAAGAAAATTTCTAAAATAAAAAATCATGATTTGAGGAACAAAATGGTATCTGAATTTGATAATTTTTGTATGGTTGAACTCATATTGGAATGGGTGTTCGGGTTTTGTAAAATTTGTCGGGTTCCGAGGTGCGGGCCTGGTGGTCGACTTTTGGGTCGATTTTTAGATTTTGTTAAAGATTTAGACATTATGATCCAGAATAGTTTCTTATGAGCTATATTTGTGTTTTGAAGTTATTTTGGTTGGATTTGAGCCGTCCAGAGGTCTTTTCACCCGAGAAGTTCAATTTTAGAGTACCAGTTTGTCGTCTTTGAGGTAAGTATCTTTCCTAACTTTGTGTATGGGAACCACTCCTTAGGATTCGAGTCTTCTATGTTGATTTTAGTCCATGTACACGAGGTGACGAGTGCGTGCTCAGACTTATTTGTGTAAAGTTGGCCTTTTAGGGTTCTTAGGTCCTTATATTCACTGCGTATGAAGTTGTTCTTGATACGTTTGAGTTCCTATTTACTAGTTTCATCTCTACCTGCTTAAATTAGAAATTCTTGCTTTTGGATTCACTCTTATTGCCTATTTGACTCCTAATTGACTTAACTGAAGATTTTTACCCCTTTCACTGTCATGCTATATCTTCATAACTGCTTATCTCTATCTGTAATTATCAGAATCTCATCCAATAATTGTTTAGACTTAATTGAAAGTTATGGTTTTCTTCCCGCTTCTTGTACTTAAGTGAAATTGTTGAATATCCTCGTAATTGCTCAACCCTAAATGAAGCTTAGATTCTTGTACCTTAGTTGACTTTCCCTTACATGGAATTATCGAATTCGTGTTAGTTTCTTGTTCTTGAACTGAGCATTTGGGTACGATGGTTACATGCTAGTATCTTCCTTGTTGAGCTGTTCTTATCATGCCTAGTTTTCCTTATTGTGGTTCTTCCTTGTTAACTAGTTTTATCTTGTGATCAAAGGTTCTTGAGTTGATTTATTTATCAGATCTTGTATTACTATCATTGTTGCTATTGTACTTGTTGTGATGATGCACGAGGTTTTTGCCATGCGATTTTTAATATGGGGATTTGCACGAGGTTTCTTACGTGTCATGATTACTATTGATATTGCACATGCTGCGTGATAAGGCGGGATATATATGTGTTGGTTGCGCATGTGGAGGGACGAGGTGGGAACATGATTATGCGCGTGTGGCGAGATAAGGCGGGCATATACTTTACTGTTGCACACGTGGCGAGACAAGGTGGACTGTGTTAGGGATTGTTTGTGATACTTATGTTGGCCTAGGGGCATTTCTTGTTGTTGATATTGTGTAATGGTACACTTATTTTGTGAGCTTATTCTTGTGAAAATTGTGAAGAAATATTGTACGTGATGCCCTTTCCTTCCTTATGCTCAGTAGCTAGTTGAATCGTGTTAGGATACCTGCACAAGCATACACGTAGCTAAGCACTCTTTCGAGTTAAGGGGTTTCCTTGTTTTTGTTGAGAATAGATACCCTTGTTGTACTTTCCTATATGTGGGAATGACTCTAATTGGCACGTGAGTCGTCCGTGCAGCTATTAGTTGAAATGAGGGCACAAGATGCCAATGTAGGGTTCAGATATTGGGACCCGTGAGTTTTGATTTTTCCGAGGTTCGGTACCTCGTGGAGTTGACTAAGAAATTGATGTAAAAGTAGTTGTAATTGCTGAGTTATTACTTGTCCTTGTAGTATATGAAATTCCGGATTTAGTTCGTGTGCCATTTACTCTTTTGTGTTATTTCATTGTTTCCGCTTACACTTGTTGTTCCTTTCCTTATTGAATTTACTGTATTGTCATCCATATCACAAAGTCTTCTATGTAGATAGCATATTCCGTTGTTCCTGTATTTATACTTGTTCAGCTCATTAGATCAGTGGGTGTCTTGACTAGTCCTCGTCACTACTTCACCGAGGTTAGTCTTGATACTTAATGGACACCGATGTAGTGTGCTCATACTACACTTCTGCACATTTTTGTGCAGATCCAGGTATTGATCATTAGTAGATGTGCGGATTCTTGCTTAGGAGACTCAAGGTAAACCTGTCGCCGCGTTCACAGGCTTCAGAATCACCTTCCTACTTTGTATTCACATTGTTCTTACTTATTTCCAAACAATGGTATTTAGAAGTTGTAGTAAACTTTGCAGAGCTAATGACTTGTAATATCAGTTTTAGAATTTTATAAATTCTGTAAAGATTTCTATATCGAGACTGTTAAATTTTCTTTATTATTGTTGTTCAGTAAATGTTAGGCTTACCTAGCCCCTAAGACTAAGTTCCATCACAATACCAACGGAGGGGAAATTGGGTCGTGATAGCCTCTTTGGATTACTAAGAAGAATTAATTAACTCAACCAAAAATATAATGCAAAGATATCACAAGTTATGCCTCTCTCGATTACATGAACAAGGGAATATAGATGCAACAATTAAATCATCCAAAAATGCTTCCATACATAATAATAGAGGTATAATCCCCAAACAATCATCAATACACCAAATCCATCAACCCTAACGAGAACTATTCCATAGATATGGGAATTCATCACAAATATAGTTAAAGTAATGGAAAAAATAAATTTTATCCAAACTCTTGTCTTGAGTGAGGAGGGAATGATGAAATCCTCGTGCTTGTGTTCTTCCAACTCCTCCTTCCTCCTTAGGTCGAATATGTGTCAAAAGTCCAGGAAATAACATTTTTCCATATATTTATACCACGTAGAGTCGGGCCCAGACAAAATCACCTTCTCCTAGACGAAATAGGATTTTCACTCTGTAAAATTTGCAAAGGCGTGCCGCATGGGGAGACGCACCATACGGGGAATTAGTGGGTAAATCCAGAGAGTCGCAGTAATTTTGCACAGTCGCGGTGCGGCACGCGGCGCCCCACGCGCCTCACTAGTCCATTTTTCTCAGAGTACGAATTGAATCTCAATATTTGACGTCCTGACTTGGTTCTCGACCCCCGAACACGATCCCGACTTAATCCCTTGGGATTTTACTCAGACTTCAAAGATCCAAAGCACTCAAATTCATTCCATAACAGCTACATTACTCGGAATCACTCAGGCATAAAACACACAATTAGTGCAAAACACTATCAATGAAAGCTCAAAACAAATAAAATTCAGTAAATTAGAGTGCAATAAGCGACTAAAACACGAGATTATAGCCTACCATCAATACCCCACACTTAAACCATTGCTTGTCCTCGAGCAATTTAACTACATTTCATAAAGACACGACTTTTTTAACAATTCTCATAACTCATCACACCAAGAATTTTTACAACAAATTAACACAATACCATAACATCCTAGCATCAAGATGTGACTCAAAATCACCATGCATTATTTATAACCCGCTCACTTACTCTAACACTGAGGTCAACGACATTACCTTTCCCTTATGAATCAAGTGCACTCACACACAATAGAGAGTAGTTCTACACACAATATAAATTAAGAACAATTAGGAGCTCAATGTAGAAAGAATTTGCTCTCTCTCATAAACAACATTCATATTCTACAAAAGACGTACCATAGGCTTTCCCGTAGTGTACTACTCTACTAATTGAGCTCATTCAGGCAAGGATCAAGTTGAACTTTAATTGGTTGTAATTTAGGCTATGGAATGGGTAAGATAAATTTGGATATAAGAGTGACAACACCTCCCTAAGAACTTTAATACATACATTTCATTGTTCAAAACCCCACACTTATGTCAAACCATAACTCCACCTTCACCCCAATATACGTTAACTCCCAACTTCTTTAAACAAAATTACATTAAGAGTTACCACTATCAAGGAATATTTTTCACAATCATACATTTATTTTATTTATTTTTATTTTTCATTTCAAGTAGCTCTTAATTTTTCAAAACAATGCACCTTTCTTCCTTATTTCAATAGTTCCACTCAAAAGACAAACCAACCACCCCACACTTCAACTTTTACAAAATTCTTAATAATTTCAAGTGCTCACGCGAGGTAAATGGTTCAAATAGATGGTCAATTCGAACAAATGGGTAAGTCTTGTAATGTGGTTGCCAAATAAATAGGTGGGTAAAAGCATATAACCATCTCAACAAAGAAATGTCTATATCACTTTCAAGACTGAATAAAACTACTATTTCGCTTTGCAAATACACGGGGCAAGTTCTAGACATCAAATACAATGCACAGAATACACAAAATCTCACACCCACATGGCACATAACTCACTCAAGATTGGACTATCAAGACACTCTAGTCAAAGCAGTTAAGCAAAGTTAAGATCATACAATTTAAGGTGCTTATACAAGAGTAAAAAACTGAGCCTAAGCGTTACAACTATAGCACTCACTATTATCAAGGCATAATAAAGTTAAGAGATATTGCCTTTAATTAAAATCATTGCACAAGGTTCCCTACTCATACAAAATAAAATATAACTACACCTGGTTCAATCAAAACCCTTGGAAAAGAACCGCGGCACAAAGAAAAATCAAGGGGGAATTATTATACTACCCAAAAAAAAAATCTTTTTTGTCTTTTCTTTTGACTTTAATCCCTCAATATCCCGTCGAATGATATCCACCGTCGGGAAAATTGAAAAGTTTTCAATTTTTATGTTTTGTTTTCAATTATTTTCTATCTCTAACTAACTACACCTAACAAACTAACACATATACATACAACATACAATTATCCACCACCCCACACTTTAAGTTTTGTCATGTCTCCATGACATACTATTAAAAAGCATAAGGTAAAGGAACTTCCCTGAACTCCTAGTCGGGGCCTGAGTCAAAGTCGGGCTCCATTCCTCGCCTTCAAACTAATGCGCACATCCATGCAGAGAGCTTCTTCTCAGCCTTTTTGGGGTACACCCCACACTTATCTTTCTCATTCGCTGCAGCCTTCTCTTTTAAGCCCTTCACTTTTCACTCAACACTCGCAACTGGTTTTTCTTTTTGTGCCTCCTTTTATACATTCATATCAAAAGTCACCGTCTCCTCACCCACTCTAAGCATGAGTTTCCTCTTGTGTATGTCCAATATTGCTATACCCGTTGTTAAGAATGGTCTTCATATGATTAGGGGGACCTCCTTGTTCTACTCCATATTCACCATTATAAAGTTTACAGGAAATACAAAGTTATCTACCCGAATCTTCCACTATCCCCTCAAGTATTAGAGTCGTTTGGTCCGCCAGCAGCAAAGATATTGGCACCGACCTTATCTCTTCAATTTACTTCTCCGGTTTCCTATAAATAGATAGAGGCATTAAGTTAATTGAGGCACCAGAATCACATAAAGATTTATCAACATTAATAGAGCCTAAAGAGCAAGGTATAATAAAACTCCCTGGATCTACACACTTTTGTGGGAGTTTGTTTTGCAATATCACGTTGCAATGCTCTGTGAGATTACCATTAAGGTCTCTTCTATCTTCCTCTTCTTTGTAAGAGTCTCCTTCAAGAATTTGGCATACGCGGGCATTTGTGAGAGAACTTATGTGAATGGCAAGTTTACATTAACATGTTTTAGCATATCTAGAAATCTCTCAAACTGATTGTCCAACTTTTCTCTATATTGATTTTGAGGGAAAGGTAAAGCAGGTATATGCTTGCTCTCTTCAGATTCCTCTCTTCTTGATTTTTCTTGCTTCTTCTTCTTATTAACCTCACTTTTCAGCTGGTCCCCACTTTCTTTTTCAAGTTTCACATCATTTTGGATTAGGGTGGGATCTTTCAACACTTGCCCACTTATCAAGGTTACAACATTCACTGTTTCTTTGGGATTCTTTTCAGTGTCAGCGGGGAGAGTGCCTGGAACCCTCTCAGATAATATTGTTGCAATCTGTATCACTTGTCTCTCCAGGTTTTGAAGACTACTGCTCAATTCTTTGATAGTTTCTCCATGAGCATCCAGCCTCTCATTTGTCTTGATAATGAAAGCCTTCATTAGATCTTCTAGAATAGGTTGAACAGACTATTGAGGCTGAAATTACTGCCTCTGCTGATTTTGGTATGCTGGAGCTCCTTGTCCCTGCGGTCTAGAGTTGTTTTATTGCCAAACATTCCCAGTACCTCCAAGTGAACTCCATGAAAAACCTGGGTGGCTCTGATCCATTGCATTAAAATTGTAGTTCCCCACAGCATTTACTTCCTCATTTGAGGCTTGACACTCATGAGTAGGGTGTCCTCTTCCACATATATCATATGCTGCATATGGCTCACTTCGTATCGAGGCTAAGGTCAGCTTCCGTATCTCCTTGGCCATAGAATCAAGTTGTACCAACACAGAGGTGTTAGCATCAACCTGGTGAACACCAGTTGCTCTTCTTCTTTCACCACTCTCAGAGGGTCACTGATTTGAATCTTCAGATAACTCATCAATGTTCTCCCGCTAGAGTCTTATTCATCAATGGGCCTCCCACTGCATTGTTCAATGTCCTACGCAAGGCCAGTGTCCACCCATCCCAAAAATCTTGGAGTTGCATCTAGAGTTCAATTCCGCTATGTTAACACCTTCTAACAATCTCCTTGAACCTCTCCCATGCTTCAAAAACAATTTCATTCTCTTTCTGGAAGAAGTTATGGATTTCTCTTCTAAACTTGCCCGTTTTAGCTTAGGAGAAATATTTATCAAGAAATTTTCTGGTCATCTCCTCCCAAGTTCTAATTGATCCCGTGGGCAAGCTTCAAAGCCACTGCTTAGCATCATCTTTGAGCGAAAAGTGGAATGCCCTTAAATACAGTGCATCTTGGGATACACCATTGTATTGAAATATGTTCATAATCTCCTCGAAGTCCATTAGATGTGTGTTTGGATCTTTATTTGGCTTCCCTCTAAAGACACAACAATTCTGAAGAGTTTGAAGCAACCCTTGCTTCAATTCAAAGTTGTTTGCTGCAATTGGAGGTGGTCTCACACTTGATAAACCTGGGTTGTAAGCCAATCTAGCATAACCATCAAGGGGTCTCCCAAGCGTAGGATCTATATTTTCGAACTGGTCTACAACCAAATCAACATTATCATCACCGTTTCCATCCATGGTTTCTTTGGTTGAGGATATCCCAACCTTTTCTAACATCTCAGTGAGATTCCTTTCCTTCTTCAGCTATCGTAGTTATTTTTCTATCTCTGGTTCGTATGGTAGCACTTCCTTCACAGAAGTTCGAGTCATGCACCAATCTAACATGTAGCATGCGCACAGTCAAAAAAAACCAAACGTAAAAAGGGAAAAATAAAATAAAATAAAAAGATAAATTCCTGAATTAACAATACAAACTATTTCAAATACTATTGATTGCCAATCCCCAGCAACAACGCCAAAATTTGACGAGCTTGAAACAGACACTTAATTTATGCTCGTTAGTCAAAGATAATATAGTATAATACCGTATCCACAGGGATTGAATTTAAAAAGTATTGTAGTTTCTAGCTTGATTGCTATTCAAGATAATCAACAATTGAGATTTCTATGATTTCTAGCTAAAATTAACTAAGAGTCTAAAGCTATTGACTAATGACAATCGGAATAAAGATAAGCGAGGAAGTTACTAGTGGGAGGAAATAGGGGTTGATAGGATAGGTGCAAGATAATTGTTTGGGATCTAACTGTAGATAGTTCACTTCTAATGTTTAAGTGAGTCTCTCGAATTCACTCAATTATTAGTTCAAACATTCAGCAAAAACTCCTATCTCGGTTAAGTCTTAACCTCACAAGATGAACCAATTTAAGCACGTGAAGATATGCAAGAATGCGTAGTGGATTGGTCTTTGGGAAAACCTCTTTCAGTTATTCTGCTAACTAGCTTAATCAATAATTCAACTAGCCTCTTTCGAGTACTAAGAAGAATTAATGAACTTAACCAGCAATATAATGCAAAGATATCACAAGTTATGCCTCTCTCGATTACATGAACAAGTGAATATAGATGCAACAATTAGATCATCCAAAAATGCTTTAATACATAAAACTAGAGTTATAATCCACAAACAATCATCAATACACCAAATCCATAAAACCTTATATAGAACTACTCCATAGATATGGAGTAATTCATCACAAATATAATTAAAGTAATGGAAAACATAAATTCGATCCAAACTCTTGTCTTGAGTATGGAAGGAATGATGAAATCCCCATCCTTGTGTTCTTCCAACTCCTCATTCGCCTCCTTAGGTCGAATATGTGTCAGAAGTCCAGGAAATAACATTTTTTCCCATGTATTTATATCAAGTAGGGTCGGACCCAGATGAAATCACCTTCTCCTAGACGAAATAGGATTTTCACTCTATAAAATTTGCACAGGCGTGCCGCATGGAGCGATGCGCCATGCGGGGCATTAGTGGGGAAATCCAGAAATTTGAAATTGACAGGCATCAGGAATTTTGCACAGCCGCATCGCGCCACGTGCCGCACTACTGCATTTTTCTTAGAATACGGATTGAATCTCAATTTTTGACGTCCAGACTTGGTCCTTGATCCCCGAACACGATCCCTACTTAATCCCTCGGGATTTTACTCAGACTTCAAAGCTCCAAATCACTCGAATTCATTCCATAACATCTGCATCACTCAGAATCACTCCTACAAGGCATAAAACACACAATTAGTACAAAACACTATCATTTAAAGCTCAAAATGAATTAAGTGCAGTAAGTGAAAAAAACACGAGTTTATAGCATACCATCATATGCTTGTGCAAGTGTGCTACCACAGTTCAAGTCAACCTATAAGAGTAGAGACAATGAATGGCACATAAGAAACAATCACCACAAAATGTACATAGTACTAAAAGCGGTAATGAAGTTGAAACAACGACTAGCACAACAAAATTAGCTACATCAAATAATGCAACATGGAGGAAGACAATTTATAGAATGCTAAGAAAACAACCATCAAAGAAAATTGCACAAAAAAAGGGAAATGACAACAGAGCCCTCCTGAGGTATGCCTCGTAGTCTCAAATCGTAAATGAATCATAACGGCATGGAAGAAACCTCGTGAAAATAATAACAACTGCACCACAGAAACCTCGTGCGACAATAACATCCACACGACAGAAACCTCGTGACACAATAACATCCGCACTGTAGAAACCTCGTGCCATAATAACATCTGCATGGAAGAAACCTCTTGCCACAATAAAATCCGCACGACAGAAACCTCATGCCACAATAACACTGAATACCACATCAAAAACCAAAATACACAAGATTACAACAAGTAATTCAACTCTGGAACTCCATAACACAAAAAGAAGAAAGAACGAACTCACAAGGAAAGACACAACATGAGATAATGGTACAACATAGCAAAGCTCAACAAGGAAGAGATACTGTGTAGCAATGATCCCACATAAGTACAATTCAACGATAAGAGTGATAACATGAATTAATGACTCCAATTAAGGGTAAGTCAACAATGGTAAGGGATAACAAATCTTCACTTAGGGTGGAGAAAATACGGAAGAGATTCAGCAAATTGAATCAAGGATAGGCAGATTATGGAAAAGATAATAATAACTTCAAACAAGGATAAACAATTACGAGAAGGATATCATAGCAATAAAAGATGCAACAACTTCAGTCAAAGCATATAAGAGTCTAATCGACAATAAGGGTAAAATATGGAGCAATTAATATCAAATAAGGCATGTAAGGGTAAATTTAGTAAATGGGGGATTTAACATAAGAAACAACTTCATATCTAATGAACATAAGAACTTCAGAGCGCTAAACGGTCAAATTTCCACAAGTAAGCCCGAGCACGTACTCGTCATCTCACGTACACGGGCTTCAAATGACACAATTAGCACCAAATACTCAAATCCTAAGGGGTAGTTCCTCCACACAAAGTTAGACAATATACTTACCTCGAAAAAGCTAGACCGATACTCTAAAATGAACTTCTCGAGTGAAACAACCTCCGTACGGCTCAAATACAGCCAAAATAACTTCAAATCATAATAAAACTCATAAGAACAATTTCTGATGATAAAGCCTCAATCTTTAACAAAAACTAAAAAGTTAACCCAAAAGCCGAACCTCGGGCTCGCACCTCAGAACCCGATAAAATTTACAAAATCTGAACAGCCATTTCGATACGGGTTCTACCATACCAAAATTATAAATTCCGACATCAATTCGTCCTTCAAATCACTATTTTACATTTTGCAAGATTTCTTCAAAAATTCCCATTTTACTCAACTCAAAATACTATCTATAAGATAAAAAATAAAGTTAAGATCATGGAATATAATAAATTCCGGGTGAAGAACACTTACCCAATGATTGGCTTGAAAAAACCACAAAAAATCTATCAAAACCGAGGTCTACAACTCAAAATATGGTGAAAATGGCCAAACCCTCGACTTATCTGATTCTGCTAAGAAGTTCCGCATTTGTGGACAAGAAAGCACATCTGCACTCTCGTATTTGCGAGAAAATGTTCACATCTGCGTACTTAACTGGCCAGCCCAGTGGCCGCACATGCGCAATAATGAATCGCACCTGCGACTGCGTAAAAATAAAGCCATCGCATCTGCGACAATTACTCCGCAAAAATGAAGCTCCCCCAAGGCCTCAACATCGCAGAAGCGAAAGAAACTTCGCAGAAGCGGCTCCGCATCTGCGATCAAAACTCCGCATATGTGGATACACTAGAACACTGTCCAGCACCATCCTTGACCAAAATTGACAAAATGATCTGAACCTCATCTGAAACTCATCCGAGCCACTCGGGACCCCATCCGAATATACCTTCAAGTTTCATAACACAATGCGGACCTACTTGAGGTCTCGAATCACATCAAACAACGCTAAAACTACGAATCGCACCATGAATCGAACTTATGAACTTTCAAATCTTCCAACTTCTAAAACTCGTGCCGAAACATACTAAATCAAACCAGAATGACGTCAAAGTTTGCATGCAAGTCCCGAATGACATAACGGAGCTAATCCAACTCTCAAAATCACGGTCTGACCCCGATAACACCAAAGTCAACTCTCGGTCAAACCTCCCAACCTTCCAAAACTTCAACTTTCCAATTTTTGCCGAAATGCTCCAAATTACCTTACGGACCTCCAAAACCAAATCTGGACGCATACAAACGTCATTTCGGAGTCGTCTATACAAAAGTCAATTTTGGTCAACTCTTACTGCTTAAGCTTCTAAAACATGATTCCTTCTTCCAAATCAATCTCGAATCATCCGAATTCGACTACGCGTGCACGTCATAAGACATAATACAGAGCTGCTTGAGACCATATGCCGCCGAACGGGACATTAATTTTCAAAAGAAATCGGTTGGGTCGTTACATTCTCCCCCTCTTAAATAAGCGTTCATCCTCGAATGTGCCAAGGACCATTTTGAAGCCGTCTAATCACTAAGTGAACTTACCATACATCACCCCCGGGTGATCCCACGTCAGCCCAATCCACATAGGCCTGTCAACACCATCTCGATTGAAGATTATTCTTTCCACCCACAGTAATACCCCTTAGAACCAAATTTCTCACCATCCAGTCCTTCCCGAAAGTCCTGATTCCCATATCAACACACGGTACCAACCTCAACCAGCTGCAACAACTTATACCTATACCCACACGATGTAACATCACACATATGCCCTTAGCAACAACTCTAGCCACAATAGCTGCCCAAAATCAAATCCAGTGCTGGCAATAAGCCTCATATCCGTTAGAATCCTATTTCAAACCTTCACAATACTGAAAATGATGCAAGGAACATGAAGTCCTTGTAACTATTCACCCGAATCAACAAGTCACATCTAACGCCACCTGGGCACACACCTTGCAAGATAAAACCTAATAAGCACAATACGAATATGACTAAATATACAAGGAAACACATGAAAGAACTATAAAACAAGCCCGACAGGAACCACTCCCTACCAGTACCATACTACGAACCGTTTACACATGGGAGAATCAAAAGATGTGAACAAATTCTCAAGGATCTCATCCTAATATAACTACCGTGGCACTTAGCTCGCTTCAAACACCTCGAAACACATGACACCGTGAGGGTCTCACCCTAAACTCTGAATCCTAAGTCGAATACACACCATACCAACTGAAACCTTTCACTAATTCAATTCCGCCAACAAAATAACAACATATACTAAACTCCCACACCATTAGAGCATCTAAATCACTAATCATAATCTATCACTCATAGATCACATCAAAACTTCCAAAATGAGGAACAAAAAGTCACTCATAGTCTCATAACTCTCAATAATGAATAAAATGAAATGGTAGACACTAGCTACCAATATAGAATCTCCCAAAAGGGGGTAAACACATAAGTAGAGTAAAAAATCACGAAACTCACCCACATGTGAAGCAAATAGGAGGACTCACCCCGATAAGCAGAATCGAAGCAAAAATACGAATGATGCTCCTCTATAACAAATTGAAACCATACATGTATGACATCATCTAGTGCAGCAGCCTTAGACCTACTGTAGGAAACACATCAAGGGGCCGAGCCTCCCCCTCCTGGGATCCCTCTACTCGCTTGACTAGTAACCCAAGCTAGCAGTGTAGGGATATCAGCAGCTAGAACCGAACTCATAGCCTAAATAACCCGTTGTGACACATCTGTCCGGAATTGGGGACAATCTCTCACCATATGGCTGGTAATTTCACACTCAAATCAATCTCTTTGCTGACGTGGTTGTGGAAACTGTGCGGTACGGGTACCTTGAGACACATAGGTACATGAAACGCCATGCCAAGATTGAAGTGAAAACTAAATTGGGTGACCCACAAAACCCCTACCTGTCATAACCTTCCTCCAAAATAAGGACATATAGATCTCTCCGGTCTGCAAGACCTCTTAGCCTCCCTATCCTCTCTCTCCTGACCCCGCCTATCCTCACTCTTCCGACCTTGTCGGTCCTCTCTCCTGGTCCTGCATGCCCTCTAATCGGCGGGCGATCTTTACTATCTACTGAAAGGGAACATCTAACTCCAACTCCCGAGCCATGCTGAACCGGATATAGTGTCTGAGCCCCTCAATGAACCTAAAGACTCTCTCTCTAACTGTAGCGACCAAAGCAGGTGCATGTCTGGACAAATCACTAAATCTAACAACATACTCTAACATTAACATAATGCCTTGGCGCTGGTGCTCAAACTCTGCGCGCCATGCATCCCGAAGGGTCTGTTAGACAAACTCTCTCAGGAGCATTTCTTGAAACTGATCCCATGAAAGTGAAGCTGCATCAACTGGGCTACACAACTCATACACTCGCCAGCACTGATATGCTGCTCCCTTAAGCTGGAACATAGTAAAAGCAACCCCACTCGTCTCCACAATACCCATAGTGTGGAGAATGTGGTAGCACTCCCCTAGGAACCCATGTGCATCCTCTGAAGCCAAACCACTAAAAGTAGGAGGGTAATACTTCTTGAACCTCGCAAGTCTAAGATGTTCTTCCTCATATGTTGCTTCCCTACCCACGAGCTGAAGTGGGATCACAGGCTGTGTCGCCATGACATCTAGAATTTGATCAACATGGACTCGCTACTCTAGAGTACGGGCGGCAGGAGTCTAAGATCCTCCCCCCGTCTGTGAAGTAGCTGGTGCAATCAGAATCCACCTCGCCTAAGCTAATATACCAAACATGCTGAGAAATGTGCTAAGGTCTCCTAAGTCCGGGGGCAACAATGGGTGCCTGTCCCCCAACATGAGCTACTGACAGCTCCTCAACTATTGCTCTAATGGGTGCTCTAGCTTTAGAACATGCTCCTCCTCGGCCCCTGCCTCTGCCTCTACCCTGGCCTCTAGCAACACCGGCTCTAGGGGCAGCATCATCAGTAACTGCAGCTTGTGTCCTCACCATCTGTGAGAGAATAGAATGATAAAGGCTCTAATTCTGAGGTCAATAAACTCGCACTTTAGGAATGAAAGAAGTGAAATTGTCCTAATAGTTCTGTAGCCTCTCTAAGATAAGTACAGACGTCTTTGTACCAATCTGCAAGACTCTACTAAATTCACTTATGAATCGTAGCACTTATGAACCTAGAGCTCTGATACCAACTTGTCACGATCCAAATTTCTCTCATTAGCATGTCGTGACGGCACCTAGTCTCTAAGACATGGTAAGCCTAACACTTACTGAATTAATAGAAGAATTTGACCAAAAACTAATAATTATGAAATAGAACCTTATTACACAACTTAAAATTCCCAAAATAGGTGGTACAAGTCATAAGCTCTACTGAGTTTACTAGGATAATCCCTAAACACAACTATTTAAAATGGAATTTAAACAGTACAAATACAAAATCAGAGGGTGACTCTGAGGCCTGCGAACGCGACGGTAGGTTTACCTTGAGTCTCCATAGCTCGACCAACCAGCTAAGAATCAACAACAACCGTGGCACCTGGATCTGCACAAAAATGTGCATAAGCGTAGTATGAGTACACCACAGCGGTACCTAGTAAGTATCAATACTAACCTCGGTAAAGTAGTGATGAGGGACAGTCAAGACTAATGAACAAGTATGAAGGTGAACTAGCAGAGAAACAATATTATTATAAAGCTAAGAAGGATAAAAACACAAAACAATACTTGTAATGATACACTAATAACAACAATATTTAACGGGAAGCAGTCAATTTCGTAGAGTAAGCTGGTAATAGTCTAGGCCTGATGAAACCAAATAAAGGAAACCCAACAACAACTCAATAGGAACAACCTCTTTCACACCATATCTGTTCGAGAATTTCCACGAGGTATCGAACCTCAAAATCACAGCTCACGAGTCCCAATTCTTGAACCCTAATCACTTCGCATCTTGTGCCCACATTACAATTTATAACCGCATAGACGAATCACGTGCCAAGAGAAAAATTCTCACACATAAAGTAAATAGACGAGAGTACATGCAATGGTCAACAACATCAGGATTCCTCTTCTTAAATTGATAAGGTGATTTAACAACATGTATGCTTGTGCAAGTGAGCTACCATAGTTCAAGTCAACCGATAAGAGAGACAATAAATGTCACATAAGAAATGATCACCACAAAATGTACAGAGTACTAAAAGCAGCAATGAAGTTGAAACAACGACTAGCACAACAAAATTAGCTACACTGAACCAATCAAAGAATGCAACACGGAGGAAGACAATTAATAGTATGCTAAGAAAAAAACAATCAAAGACAAGGGCGCACAAAAAGGGGAAATGAAAACAGAGTCCTCCCTAGGTACCGCCTCGTTGCCTCAAATCAGAAATGAATCACAACAGCACGACAAAAACCTCGTGCAAAAAATAACAACCGCACGACAGAAATCTCGTACCACAATAACATCTGCATGGCAGACACCTCGTGCCACAATAACATCAGCATAGAAGAAACCTCGTGCCACAATAACATCCGCAGGGCAGAAACCTCACATCCGAATGGCAGAAACCTCGTCCCACAACAACATACGCATGGCAAAAACCTTGTGCCACAACAACATCCGCACGGCAAAAACCTCATGCCATAATAACACTAAATACCACAACAACAACGATAATAACACAAGAATACAACAAGTAATTCAGCTCAGGAACTCCATAACACAAAAAGATGGAAGAACGAACTCACAAGGAAAGACGCAATAAAAGAGATAATGGTAAAACATAGAAATATATCAACAAGGAAGAGATACTATGTAGAAATAATCCCACATAAGTACAATTCAATGATAAGATGGATAACATGAATCAATGAGTCCAATTAAGGGTAAGTCAACAATGGTAAGGGATAACAAATCTTCACTTAGGGTGTAGCAATTACGGAAAAGATTCAACAAATTCAATTAAGGATAATCAGATTATGGGAAAGATAATAATAACTTCAATCAAGGGTAAATAATTACGAGAAGGATAACATAGCAATAAAAGAGTGAACAACTTCAGCCAAGGCATATAAGAGTCTAATCGACAATAAGGGTAAAACATGGAGCAATTAATTCCAAATAAAACACGTAAGGGTAAATTTAGCAAATTGGGGATTTAACAAAATAAACAACTTCATATCTAATGAACATAAGAACCTAAGAGCCTGAACGGTCAAATTTCCACAAGTAAGCCCAAGCACGTATTCGTCACCTCGCGTACAGGGGTTTCAAATGACACAATTAGCACCAAAGACTCAAATCCTAAGGAGTAGTTCCCCCACACAAAGTTAGACAAGATACTTACCTCGAAGAAGCTAGACCATTACTCTAAAATGAACTTCTCGAGTGAAACAACCTCCGGACAACTCAGATCTAGCCAAGATAACTTCAAATCATAAATAAAACTCATAAGAACAATTCCGGATGATAAAGCCTCAATCTTTAATAAAAACTAAAAAGTCAACCCAAAAGTTGATCCCCAGTTCCGCACCTCGGAACCCGATAAAATTTACAAAACCCGAACACCCATTCCGTTACGAGTTCAACCATTCCAAAATTATAAATTTCCGACATCAATTCATCTTTCAAATCATCCTTTTACATTTTGAAATATCTCTTCAAAAATTTCCATTTTCCTCAACTCAAAATACTAATTATAAGGTAAAATAAAGATGGGATCATGGAATATAATAAATTCTGGGTGACGAACACTTACCCCAATAATTGGATTGAAAAATACACAAACCATCTCTTAGAACCGAGGTCTATAACTCAAAATATAGTGAAAATGGCCAAACCCTCGACTTTTTTGACTATGCCCAGTACTTCCGCATTTGCGGACAAGGAAGTGCATTTGCGCTCTCGCATTTGCGAGAAAACGTTCGCATCTGAAAACTCAACTAGCCAGCCCAGTGCCGCACATTCGCAACAATGAGCCGCACCTGCGACTCTGCAGAAGTGCACAAACAGCTGCAAAAGCGGACATCTTTGCATTTGCGATCAGAGGGCCGCAAAAGCGGCCATCGCATTTGCAAAAATTACTCCGCAAAAGGGAAGGTCCCCCAAGGCCTCAACATCGTAGAAGCGGTAGAAAATTTGCAGAAGCGGCTCTACATCTGTGATCAAACCTCCTCCGATGTGGATACACCAGAACACTGCCCAGCACCAGCCTTGACCAAAATTGGCAAAACATTCCAAACCTCATCTGAAACTCATCCGAGCCACTCGGGATTCCGTCCTAATATTCCATCAATTTCTATAACACAACGCGGACCTAATCAAGGCCTTGAATCACATCAAACAATGCTGAAACTATGAATCCCACCACGGATCGAAATTTTGAACTTTCAAATTTTCCAACTTCCAAAATTCGTACTGAAACATACCAAATCAAAACGAAATGATGTCAAATTTTGCATGCAAGTCCCAAATAACATAACAGAGCTAATTCAACTTTAAGAATCGCATTTTGACCCCAATAACACCAAAGTCAACTCTCGGTCAAACCTCTCAAACTTCCAAATCTTCAACTTTCCAATTTTCGCCAAAATGCTCCAAATTATCCTACGGACCTCCAAAACCAAATTCGTACGCATGCCTAAGTCCAAAATCACCATACGAGGCAATTAGAACCATACAAACTCCATTTCAGAGTCGTCTACACAAAAGTAAAATTTCGGTCAACTCTTACCGCTTAAGATTCTAAAACACGAATCCTTCTTCCAAATCAATCCCGAATCATACGAAATCTGAATTCGACTATGCAAGCACGTCATAAAACATAATACAGAGCTACTCGAGACCTTATGCCACCGAACGAGACGTTAATTCTCAAAACAAATCGGTCGGGTCGTTACAGGTCCAATACTAAGCCGGTAGTAAATTGACCACAACAGTTTACTAATCAAGGGTGGCATCTTGAAACACTGCTTAATAACCTGATAGCATGAAATATACATGATCGGCTCCTACCTACACCACTATAGAATAGCAATGAGAGGTCGATGTAGCTTTAACCCGAGATAATCGGGATCGATATCCACATGGAGTTAGAAGATTGGAGTTGGGTTCCTATCCGACCTAGTTATGTATCTTGTCTTTAATTACTCTTCTAGTCATAAATTGGTTTTGATTCTATTCTAGTTTAAATACATTTCTTACTAAGAAGAAGCTAAGTATAATATTTTTGTAAGGCTTTTCTTATTTATAAAAGGCACTAGGGAAGCGACTTACACCTAGGCGAATACCTAAAGGGATCTAGAATTTAGGACAAACTTGTTGTACATGGACTCGTGATATAGCCTCACACTCAATTACTCACCCTATACCTCTCGGTAGTTTGGGTGACTTTGCCCTAATTGGCTTTCTCAAGCCTAATTGGGTGTTTTAACAGTGCAAGTGAAATTGGCTCAAGTCGGGTATTACTATCTCTAGGTTTAACCCTTCAGTTGGGGCTATCAATCTCTTGAATTCACCCAAATTCCTTATTAGCCTATTTTACCTAGACTTGGGTCCTCTTTCTCAAGAATAACCCTAGTAAAAAAAGGCATGAATTAGTGTTTGAAACCACCAATTCTACAGATAAAGCATGAAACAAGCTAAATATCACTAACCCACAAATAAATAAGCCCTAAAATTAAAGATCCATTAGATAACCACACTTGGGTTGGGTCACAACCCTAGCTAATGTGTCTTAGCTACTCATAATCAAGGTAGAAATGAAAAGAGTAGATGAAATAATATCCATAAATGTTAAATACAAAGATAAAATCTAAGATTAAAAGCTAAAGCTACTCTAAAATTACTCAAAAGGGAAAAAGGCTGTTGTTCACGAGCTCACTAAAACATAAGATAACCTAAAAATGTGAAAAGAACTATTTATACACAACCAAAATTATTGGACAAAAATGCCCCTGCGGAGGTTCCGCTATCAGTGAAAAAATAGGTGTCTCAGCGGATTAACTTTGCGGTGGCGCAATAACGAGCGCATACCGCGTTTCTTCAAGATTGGACCTCTCTGAACCATGATTCCTCTCCCAGCGGAAATCTGATTGCCTTAGTGGTGGGATTTAGCGCGACTGCGTAAAATAAGCGGTGACAGCATTCTATGCTTGGCCCGATATGGATAACTCTCTAATCCTCCATTACCTCTCTCAGCGGATATATGATCGCGACCGCGCCAATGGTTTCGCAGCCGTGCTTTTGTGACGCAGTCAGAGGTCCACAATGAGTCCAATTTCCAACTCTCTGAACCTACTTCTGCGGCCGCCCTCAGTATTCCGCCCCAGCAGAAGGGCTTACGCTATAGCGTAATATTGGCGATGTCAGCGCTCCTGTTGAGTTCATGGCTTGTGCAAGATTGGCTCCTTTTTTAAGTTCGTTTTGGCCTCTTTACCTTATTTTGACCAAAACCTGCAAGTAAGCACCTTGAGTTAGTTTTTGGGAATACCTTAACGCATTTTTCCCCCAAAACCTAAGCAAAAGAGAGTAAATAGTAGGTTAAAATCCCTAGTATCAACTCTCCCAAACTTAAGCTTTTGCTTGTCCTCAAGAAAACAAGGTAATTCCCACCTCCACAAGAAAAAGAAAGTAGAATTTTAGTTGTTCAAAAGTAACTTCATCAAGATTCAATTGGGACTAACAATTACCCTCAACACAAATGCATTATTGACAACATTATGCAATGACTTTCTAAGTTCCATAGATCTAATGTGACGCAAAAGCTTCAAGAGTTGACTCAATTCGTCAAAGGGATTCGCTCTTTCACGTAGGTCATTGTGGATCCCAGACTCTTTCTCCTCTACTCTCCATGAGCTCATCTCACCTTATAGAAGGTATGGTCAAAACCGGGATAATCAAGAAGTGCACTCATCACTCTCAAAATAATGCCACAAGTCCGGCTCTAAGTACCATAGGCTTGCCCCTTATTTAAATCACCACTAATGTGAGCTCACTCAACATGAAATCCTATAGGGCTTTAACGGGATGCAATGAAGGCTTTTTGGATCAAATTCGGACATAATGAACTATGATTGTATCATATTTCCTTAAGCACTCCATTTTGTCAATTCAGTCATGTTTTTCCTCTTTGAATCATTTTCTTCTTCCTTGGAGGAACTAGAGAGACACTTTGTCTCTCTTTCTTCTATTTGATGCTCATTTTTATCCTTTTCTCATTATTCCAAGCCTTTCGACATTGTTTCATTGAATCCTTTCAACCTTTACTTTTCTTTTTGACATGTTTCTTTTTGACTTTTCATCCTTTTCTTTGTCTTTCCTTTTCATCAATTCTTTTTGTTCTTTGAAACTTTCATCACTTTTAATTTCCTTGTCTCTCCCCCAAACTTAAATTTTTGACTATTCTTCATCATGAATGCTCGGGAAAGATTGGGTGCCAAGAGAGGGTCATTATAGAATAGATGAAGGCTTGTAATGCGGTTATTGAACAAAAAGGCTTAGGCTCAAAGGGGTTGAATAGAGATATTATAATGGTAGGCTATGGAAATCATCCAATTCAAATGGGACCAAGGATAGCCTATAATCACTTCTCAAGTCGAGCTACACTTAGAATTTCTCCTAAAAAACATTCGGGACAAGTTCTAGACTTGTTGGCATGGCACTTGGGATTGCAATTCAAAACCTCACATCTCAAGCCATAGTCGAGGGCCTAAAACAACCTTAGCTTAGATTGAAAACTCACATATGACTACAAACACCACGTGATGAGAGTTCTAGACAACTCAAGATTCGAAGGGTCACAACTAGAGCTAGTCTCGTCTACAACTTGTCTCTAACCATGATGTCAAAGGTAAATATGCTGGTGCCAAGTGAATCTTACTTGAGTTACATTTATTCATTACTACCATGTAAAATAAAACAAAGACAAAAAAGAAAAACAGACTCAATCCCTTAAGAAGGTCGTCACGCCATCCATCGTAGGGAAGAGCCACCCGGTTCACACAACTTCCACTCTTTGGAAAAAATTGTGGCATTAATAAAACCAAGGGCTTATTGATCACGAAAAAGTAAAAAGAAACTATAATTTCAAAAAGAAGCTACTAAAGGAAAATAATAAGCTAAGCTATTAAGGAAAATTGTAAAAGAAGTTGTAAAGTAACAATACGGAAAGCAAAGTGAATATGCGCAAAAGGGGATTAAGACGAATATAAATAAGAGGGGAATGAATATATACATGGAAAGGTAGCTTTATATACATACCAAAAGTAAAAAACAATACGGAAATGAAGTACGAGGAATAGCAAATAAAGAAAGGAAAATAGTGTCGAGAGTTATTACAGACCAAAAATCATCCAAATATCTAAATCATCAAATGAGGCCACCCCCCAAATAAAAATTATCATTGTCCTCAATGCTAAATGCAAAAATAGAATAGGGGAAGGGTAAACAGTAAAAGAGAACTCCTATTGCCTCTATCTGCATAAGATCTGGGTCACTGGGTGGGTCAATGGCAGGGTCCTGGGCTAGGCTGCGCTGATGCATCTCCCTCGGGCTCCTCAGTCCAGGGGATCACCCCTCTCCTCACTAGCGCATTGATAGCCTACTGCTCTGGCATCTGCGATGGTTGCGCTGTCTGAGCTGCAAGGGCAGGCACTTCGGTGAGTAGATCAAGGGGAATATCATCCGATGTAGTGAGCTTGTCAACCTCCTTCTTCAGCTCATCCTGGATCTTCTTCATCTTCTTTACCTGTTTATCTGGGAACTTGATTTCCTTCTCATGTGTGCCCATAGACTCCAGGATCTTCTTTTGGTTTTCAACTAAACTCTTTAAAGTTTCCTCCAATGATGGAGGCAACTGGATCTGGGCTGGAGCTGCCTGGGCTGCTACGACAGTGGATAGAGCAGTTAGCTTTGATGAAGTTACCTGCAGCCAATTGCTGATATCGACCAGTGTCTAGTTTACCCTTAGATCAGTCTGAGGGTATGCTGAAGAAGAAGGAACTGAGATAGGAATGGAGGTGTATGGTCCGGAGGGAGGCTGTGGATGGCAGCAGAGGACCCCTCAGCAGTAAATGGCTCTGAACCTGTGGGAGCATTGGCTTTGCTTTTGGACTTGGGGTTATCCGGACCTTTCAAACTGTACTAGGAAAATGGCAGCTTCGGCTTCACCTTGGTGTCATATTCCCTTCCCTAAACTCCTTGGTCCTGGAAGTACATAGTAAGGAAGTTTGGGAAGGGATATGAATGCTCACCCTTTTTGATTGTCTTATTGATCACCCTGGCAATAATATTCCCGACATTGATCGGGAACCCCGCCATAATCGCCCCCACAATAATTGCACGGGAAAGTGGCATGTCACTGTCATGAGTGGTGGAATCGATCCTAATGCAAACAAATGTGGACCAACCCTTTGCCTCGAAACTCAAATTGTTCCTAAGGATAGGAACCCCTGCTTTCAACCACGCTGGAGTAGTCTCGAGAATAGCAATCATAGAGGCTAGCCAAGGGCGAGCTAACTCATCCATCTCCACTCTTCTCCAGATATTGGGTCTCATCTTCATCATTGAACCCAACATAATCATTGAGTGCATTTCTATTGAATAGAATCTTCTACTTGAGGACTTTGGTCAAGTATTGGCCCTGTTTGATGTAGGCAACATTGGCATAAAACTCCTTTAACATAAACTAATTGGCCTCCGACAAGCTGCTGGTGAAGAACTTCCACCCCACCCTCTCGTTGAAGTGCCTTTTAACATTTGGGTTGTGGGGTTGAAAGTCCCTCTCAATAAAATCCCTCTCTAATGTAAGTGACCTCAGAGGCCACCACTCTCTGAATTTGTGATAAGCTTTCTCACTCATGAACCGGTCTTGCCATACTTCCGGGTTCCGAGACCTCACCAATCCCCCTGTCTGAGTGTCACCACCCCTGCCATCATCTAGAGCATCATCATCATTATCTATCTCTACCAGGGAAGGTGTGGTGGATGGAGCTGCTGTACTGGGGGCCGGAGGAAGTGGAGAATCACTGAGTCTCAAGCTATCCGAAGAGTCGGATACAGAAGTGGACTCATTTATAAGACGCCGGGGTTGGGACTGTGCTTCCTCTTGAGCTGGGCCAGTTTCCCCCTCCGAAATTTCCCGAGAGGGGACATACTCGCTAGTCTGTGAGGTGTCTAGAGTGGGCCTCCAGAGAGTCTGCTTGTTGCCAATTATCCTTCTCGGGGCTAGGGGTGCTACTGGTTGTTTTCCCATTCCCTGTCCCTGAGAGGACTCTCCCTTTCCGGGTTGCTTATCTTGGCCTCCTCTAGAACGAACCATTCTCTGCAAACATAATCAATGAAACTCATTAGCATTGTTATTCAATCAAGAATTAGATGTGAATGCAGATAAAGGTTGAAGTAGATAAAATATAGAGGACCGTTGTCAGCAAAAAAAGAAGCACTGCAGTGGACAGACCACTGCTGACAGTGAAAAAAGGAACATTGCCGAGGAATCATTATGACAATCCTCTGAACCTATGTTCCGCTGTCCGCGAAAAAAACTACGGACGCTGAAAGTTGACCGCTGACAGCGAAAATTCCACCGCGGCCGTGCAAAATAGGCCACTTTCAACTTATCAAAAGTACATCACTGTTGACCGCAGAATTCAGGTCGCGGCTACGGAATTAAACTTAACGGGCAGTGAAGAACATCGAGAAGCTAGGGTTACACCTAGTGGATAATTAACACAATTTAAACATTAAAGAGAAGAGCCCAAACCCCTATTAGGCATCAAAAACCCATTACCCATTCATTTCCACCAATAATTAAACAAGCTCGTGATTTTAGATCTATACTAAGTCTAATTAGAAAGAAAATCTAAAAATAAGTGAAACAAAAAAGAAAGAACAAAAACTAAAACTAAAAGATTGATCATACCAGTAGCTAGATTTGTTGTAGGAGTGAAACTTGTTAGATGAGATGGAGTTTAGATGCACAAAGGGAGTATGATGAACAGTGAAAGGGGTTGTGAAATGGTAGAGTAAGAAAAGTGTAAAAGGATGAGGGAATCTCTATTTATACTAAAACCTAGGCCCCCACCGACTCACCTGGCGCGACAGCGGAATTTCACCGCTGACCGCACTTTGCACAAGATGAAAATCTGAAGTTGTAACTCCACCGTTGGGAGCAAAAAAACAAGCTTGGCAGTGGAACAGTGACAGCTGACCGCAGAATTTCAACCGCTGATGCGGATCAAACTTTAAAAAAGTAACATTTTTAGCTCAACAAGTCTGGTCCGCTTATAAAATTTTGCCTCGCGTAAATGATGCCGCTGACCGTGGAATTTTGAGCGCGGCAGTGGTTCAGTGCACAATTAGTCAATTTTCTCCAGAATGAGTTCTGCACTGCATCAAACAAATCCTACACAAATCTCACAACCAGTCAGTTCAAAAGAGCCTAATCTAAGAAGAAAAAATGAAAAAGAAAGGAAAAATCACTTGGGTTGCCTCCCAGGAAGCGCCTGATTTAACGTCGCGGCACGACGCAAGTTACCATTATCATTGAAACTTTATCAAAGCCATCAGGTGGCTGCCATCAAATTTTCCCAAGTAATGTTTCACACGATACCCATTCACTCGGAAGATTTCACCATTTTTGTTCTTTATGTCAAGAGCACCAAAAGGTGTTACATGCACTGCCTCAAAGGGACCACTCCATTTGGATTTTAGCTTGCACCGAAATAGGTGCAACCGGGAATTGAAGAGAAGGACCAAATCACCCTCTTTGAATTCTTTGCTTCTGGCATATTTATCATGCAACTATTTCATCTTCTCCTTGTACAATGATGAGCTTGAATAGGCATGAAACCAAAATTCGTCAAGCACATTGAGATGTTCTACCCGGAGATTAGCTGCAATGGCCCACTCAAGGTTTAACCTCTTCAAGGCCCACAATGCTTTATGTTCCTGCTCAACCGGCAAATGGAACGCTTTACCAAACACCAACCGGTACGGAGATATACCGATTAGGGTCTTAAATGCAGTCCTATAAGCCCATAGCGCATCATCTAGCTTCCTTGACCAATCAGTTCTATTAACATTCATAGTCTTGGACAAGATGCTTTTGATTTCCCTATTTGAAACCTCCACTTTCCCACTAGCTTGAGGATGGTAAGGAGTAGAGACCTTGTGATTGGCACCATATTTAGCAAGCAAAGTATCAAATGCCCTATTAGAAAAATGAGACCCCCCATCACTTATAATTGCCCGAGGTGTCCCAAACTGCGTGAAAGTGTTCTTCTTGATAAAAGCTACTACACTCCGGGATTCATTGTTGGGAAAAGCCACAGCCTCGACCCACTTTGAAACAGAATCAACTGCCACAAGAATGTAATTATTTCCACACGAACTAACAAAAGGGCCCATGAAGTCTATGCCCCACACATCAAATATGTCAACTTCAAGAATAGTTTTGATGGGAATTTCATCCCTCTTTGATATTCCTCCCGCTCTCTGACACTCATCACATCTCTTCACAAGCTCACTCGCATCTTTATACAAGGTTGGCCAATAAAAACCACAACTCCGAATTTGGAAGCAGTCCTTAGCCCACCTCGATGACCACCGTAGGGAGAGGAATGGGAAGAATCAAGTATGCTCATTTGATCCTCCTCTGGGACACACCTACGAATCAGTCCATCATTGAAAATTTTAAACAAGTAGGGATCATCCTAATAATAGTCCAAACTGTCCCGTTTGAGTTTCTTCCTTTGGTTAGAAGAGAGCTCACACGGGACAATGCCGATAACAATAAAATTTGAACATCCACAAACCAAGGCATATCATTCATAGAAACAGAGATGAGTTGCTCATCGGGGAAAGCATCATTAATTTCAATACCATCTTTTGGCCTCCCTTGCTCTTCTAGCCGGGACAAATGATCTGCAACTTGATTTTCACTACCCTTCCGGTCAATAATCTCAAGGTCAAATTATTGAAGCAACAAGACCCATCTCATCAGTCTAGCTTTGGAGTCCTTTGTCATCAAATACCGGAGCGCCGCGTGATCGGTGTGAACAATCACTTTGGCGCCCATGAGATAAGGCCTAAATTTCTCCATTGAAAACACAATTGCCAACAATTCCTTCTCCGTCACTGTATGATTAACCTGGGCATCGTTCATAATTTTTTGCATAGTACACTAGATGAAATATTGTTCACCCGTTTCCCCAAGACCTCTCCTATCACAACATCACTTGCGTCGCACATAAGCTCAAAGGGTAAGCTCCAATTTGGTGCGGTAATGATTGGAGTGGTTGTATATTATATTTCAAGAGCTCAAAGGCCTTCATGCATTCTTCATTGAAATCAAACCTTGCATCCTTCTCTAATAGCTTGCATATGGGATTCACCACCTTGGAGAATTCTTTGATGAACCTACGGTAAAAACCCGCATGCCCAAGGAAACTTCTAACTCCCTTGACGGAAGTCGGAGGAGGCAACTTTGAGATCACTTATATATTAGCCTTGTCCACTTCAATGCCATCTTTTGAGATCTTATGGCCGAGGACAATGCCCTCCTCGACCATAAAGTGGCATTTTTCCCAATTCAGCACAAGTAGTTCTCGGTTCTCCGCACCGAGCTAGAACCTAATCAAGATTTCGAAAACATTCTTCAAATGAGTCTCCAAACACACTAAAGTCATCCATAAAGACTTCGAGGAAGTTCTCCACCATGTCCGTAAATATGGCCATCATGCACCGCTGAAATGTAGCGGGTGCATTACACAATCCGAACGGCATCCTAGAGAATGCAAAGGTCCCGTACGGGTAGTGAAGGTAGTTTTCTCTTGATCTTCTGGGGCTATAAGGATCTGATTGTAACTGAGTACCCATCCAAGGAACAATAGAAGGCCCGCCCAGCAAGTTTGTCTAACATCTGGTCTACAGATGGCAATGGAAAGTGATCCTTTCGAGTCACGTTGTTCAGCTTCCTGTAGTCCATACATACCCTCCAACCAGTCACAGTCCAAGTAGGGAACAAATCATTCTTTTCATTTTTCACCACGGTCATACTCCTTTTTTTCGGCACACACTGCACCAGTAAAGTCCATGCACTGTCTGAGACTGTATAGATAACCCATGCATCAAGCCATATGATGATCTCCTTTTTGACCACCTCTTGCATTGCCTCGTTCAACCTCCATTGATGTTCCACGAACGATTTTGCATCATCTTCAAGAATAATTTTATGCATGCAAAAGGCGGGGCTTATGCCCCGAATATCAGCTAGGTCCTTCCAATTGCTTTCTTTCTTCTTTGGAGCACTTCAAGAGTTGAGTTTACCTGTAGTTTGGTTAAGCAAGCGGAAAGAATAACCGGTAATGTAGAAGAAGGGCTCAAGAATTCATACCTGAGGTGTGATAGGAGAGGCTTCAACTCCAAAGTTGGTGGCTACTCGATCGAGGGCTTTGTCGGTGGAGTCTTCCGATTTTCCAAGTCCAAAGATACCTTACGGGGACCATAAGAATAGGAGCCCATTCCGTGCAATTCATTAGTACATTCGACCAATCCATCCCTTACATCATCCTTATGGTTCAACAAGACAGCTTCCATGGGATCTTCCATATTGATCATTGAGCTTGTATAATCAATTATCACTTCCGTCACTAAATCCACGAAAGAGCAAACCTCGGTACTATTTGGTTGCCTCATTGACTTGCAATTGTGGAAGACAACCTTTTCATAGCCCACACGGAAGGTGAGCTCACCGGCTTCAACATCCACCAAGGCCTTCCCTGTTGCTAGAAACGGCCTTCCCAAGATTATAGGCACCTCGTAGTCCACCTCGTAATCGAGGACCACAAAATAAACAGGCAAGATAAACTTGTCGACCCTCACAAGAACATCATCAATAATACCAAAGAGCCATTTCATAGTTCATATACGCCATTTGTAGTCTCATTGAAGTTCCTCGTGGTTGACCAATACTCAAAGTTTTGAATACGGAGTAAGGCATCAAATCGATACTAGCACCCAAATCACATAATGCCTTTGCAAAATCTGCACTTCCAATGGTACAAGGGATAGTAAATGCGTCGGGATCTTCTAGTTTGGGAGCCATCGAGTGAACAATGGCACTAACTTGGTGGGTCAATTTTTTGGTTTCGCATTCCATGGATCTCTTTTTAGTCACCAAGTCTTTCATAAATTTGGCGTATCCCGGCATTTTCTCAAGAGATTCCACTAATGGCACGTTGATAGACAAGCTCTTCATCATCTCTTTGAACTTCTTAAATTGATTTCCACTTTTCCTCTTTTCAAGTCTTTGAGGATAAGGAGGAGGAGGCCTAGCCAAAGGTGCCTTGGCTTTTGGCACCACCGGCTCTGGAATGTCTATCACGTGTTTCCTAGACGGTTTCACGTCATTTTGTGATTCCTCGTTATTTTCATTGATATCAATCCTCACTTCACCATTCACTTGCTCTTCACTCACTTTCTCAACCACTATAGGAACATCATCATTTTGCATTTCATCATCATCACACACAACTCTCTTTTGCTTGGAGGTACTTGCTTCACTACCTCGACCACTCCTTGTGGTCACCGCCATTGCATGTCTAGTTTTGTTATTGTTCCCTCCCTTCGGGTTTAATATCATGTCACTAGGTAGTGCGCCCTTAGGGCAAGTGTTCAATGCTTGTGATATTTTCCCCATTTGAGCATCAAAATCCGCATTCCTCTCCATCATCTGTTTGAACATATTCTCGATTCGGCCCATATCATTGCTTGACGAACTTTGGCCTTGAGATTGATACGGAGGAGGATTGTTGGGTTGTTGATACATTGGGGGCCTTCGAAATCCTGGCCCCCGATTTCCATTTCCACCCCAATTCTGATTATTATTCCCCCAATTGCTTGAGTTGTTGTTGTTCTAGTTTCCTTTCCCTTGGTTGTTCCAATTCTGACTATTCCCTTGAGATCTCCACTGTTGGTTTGGCGCATTGCTCCACTGCCCTTGGTAGTTTTTTGCATACATCACATCCTCACTCTGGTCATCATATGAATCATCATTGTTGTATCCACTCACGCCTTGCTCACTTTGATCATTGTTGCCTTGCATTTGTTGGCCACATTGTCTTCGCCTGTTGACCATTAGATTGACCCCTTCCATTGCATGTACTTGCTTTGGTCCTTGGATTTGCTGAAGCTGTGCTTTGGCAAGTTGGTTCATAGTTGTTGTTAACTCAACAATGGCTTGTCCATGGTCATGGAGTTCCTTATGAAGATCGATCTCATTCGGGTCACCTTGAGGAATGTTTGCCCGACTTTGCCACGCTGAAGAAGTGTCAGCCATTTCATCAAGAATATCACAGGCTTCATCATAAGACAACTTCATGAAATTTCCCCCAGCCAATTGGTTCACCATAAATTGATTGGTCGTGTTTATACCCCGGTAAAATGTTTGTTGGATCATAGCTTATGTCATGTCATTATTGGGGAATTCCTTGACCATTGTACTGTATCTCTCCCAAATCTCATGGAGGGGTTCATTTGGTTCCTGTTTGAATGCTAAGATTTCATCCCTTAAAGCTGCCATATGTCCAGGTGAGAAAAACTTGGCAATAAACGTGTCCGCCAACTCATCCCACATAGAGATGGAATGGTTGGGGAGTCTTTCGAGCCAATCCAATGATTTCCCTCTAAGAGAAAAAGAGAACAGTCTAATCCTCAAAGCATCCTCCGACACATTTGTCTATTTGCTTCCCCAACAGGTATCCACAAATACCTTTAGGTGTTTATAAGCATTCTGATGGGGAGCACCTGTGAAATATCCTCGCTACTCCAATAATGTCAACATCACTTGTAATTTTTGCCCGCCCGAATTTGGGGTGGGACAATCGCACTAGCATATCTTTCATTTGGGAGCCCTCGAGGAGCTGCTCTTGGAGGAGGTGGGGGAGGGTCTGGAATATTTTCATTGGCCTGGCGGTTTCTTATTTGAGCTTGAGGTACTAGATGCACCTCATCATCCCCTTTATCATCTACCTCCTCCCCATGTATAATTTTACCGAGAGGATCAACCATTTGTACCTAAAGCGATTAAACACACAAGTTAGTAAAATAGAAGGAAAGAAAAACAATCTACACAACTAGTCAAATAGATAGCCAAAACCGTTTAACTCCCCTGCAACAGTGCCAAAAAGTGATCGGCTCCTACCTACACCACTATAGAATGGCAAGGAGAGGTCGATGTAGCTTTTACCCGAGAGATTCGAGATCGATAGCCACAGGCAGTTAGAAGATTGGAGTTGGGTTCCTATCCGACCTAGTTATGTATCTTGTCTTTAATTACTCTTCTAGTTATAAGTTGGTTTTGATTATATTCTAGTTTACATCTATTTCTTACTAAGAAGAAGCTAAGTATAATATTTTTTTAAGGGTTTTCTCAATTTATAAAAGGCACTAGGGAAGCGACTTACACCTAGGCGAATACCTAATGCGATCTAGAATTTAGGACAAACTTGTTGTACATGGGCTCGTGATATAGCCTCACACTCAATTACTCACCCTATACATCTCGGTAGTTTGGGTGACTTTGCTCGAATTGGCTTTCTCAAGCCTAATTGGATGTTTCAACAGTGCAAGTGAAATTGGTTGAATTCGGGTATTACTATCTCTAGGTTTTACCCTTTAATTGGGGCTATCAATCTCTTGAATTCACCCCAATTCCTTGTTAGCCTATTTTACCTAGACTGTGGTCCTCTTTCTCAAGAACAACCCTAGTCAAAAAGACATGAATCAGTGTTTGCAACCACCAATTCAACAGATAAAGCATGAAACAAGTTAAATACCACCTAACCCACAAACAAATAAGCCCTAAAATTAAAGACCCATTAGATACCCACATCAGGGTTAGGTCACAACCCTAGCTAATGTGTCTAGCTACTCATAATCAAGGTAGAAATCAAAAGAGTAGATGAAATAATAGCCATATATGTTAAATACAAAGATAACATCTAAGATTATAAGCTAAAGCTACTCTAAAATTACTCAAAAGGGAAAAAGGTACATAAGATAACCTAAAAATCTGAAAAAGAACTATTTATACAAAGCTGAAAATTACTGGACAACAATGTCCTTACAGAGGTTCCGCTGTCAGCGAAAAAAAAGGCGCCTCAACGGATTGAATTTCGCGGCCGCACTAACAAGCGCGGACCGCGTTTCTTCAATATTGGACCTCTCTGAACCATGATTCCGCTACCTGAGGAATTCTAATCGCCTCACGGTGGGATTTAGCGCGGCCACATAAAATAAACATTGATCGTGTTCTATGCTTTGCCCAAAATGGCTAACGCTCTAATCCTCCATTTCCGCCCTCAGTGGATTTATGATCGCGACCGCGCCAATGGTTCTGCGGCCATGATTTTGCAACACGGTCAGCGGTCCATAATGAGTTCAATTTCCAACTCTCTGAACCTACTTCCGCGGCCGCCCTCAGTATTCCCCCCCAGTGGAAGGGCTTACGCTACAGTGTAATATTCGCGTTGTCAGCGCTCCTGTTGAGTTCATGGCTTGTGCAATATTGGCTCCTTTTTAAGTTCGTTTTGACCTCTTTGCCTCATTTTGACCCAAAACTTGCAAGTAAGCACCTTGAGTTAGTTTTCGGGAATACCTTAACGCATTTTTTCCCCAAAACCTAAGCAAAAGAGAGTAAATAGTAGGTTAAAATCCCTAGTTATCAATACACTTTACTCTCAATAACCCGTAGAGGAATAATATAGTAATTCCTTCTATCCTTATAGCTCTGGGTCAACCTAGGATATGGTTCAACTGTCAAATCCTAATAGGCGACCAACTATGTGTTCATGTCAAATATAATCGACCATTGAATGACCTAGGAAACTCTTTTCTTCTTTCATTAAATTTCTCTTGCCAATGTCTTCGTTTGGTCGTTTATAATTCATGACAACATGGAGCTTAAACTCATTACCAAGAGTTGACCGATTTCATCTTGATCAATCACTAATTCTACAAGTATTTTATCGTACCCAAGATCCTTTCAACTATATCCCTATGGACATTGGTGTCTAGTATCAAATTACAATAAATAACTTGTTACTTACTTTGATAATCTCATGTCAAAGGAAACTCTTACATCACATTCTTTAAGACAATATCCTATTGACAATTTATGGTAATTCTAACCATTAGAAATTATCCAATGAGTTGTTTCAATGATCATATCTCCATATGCATCATCTATCTATGTGATTTAGTTAATGAGATCAACTAATCTTTATCTCATAAAGACGATCACATAAATATTGATCTAGCTGGATTACTAATGTCCAAATTAATAATCCTACAATCAAGAACAAATTTAGATTAAATTATAAGAAACTTTACTCTCGTTATTATGAACTCCATCATGATGTCAAGTCCAGATATTTAGGGCCTTTTCAGATGCCATGTTACGACCCCAAATACCCGGTCGTGATGACGCCTATCGTGAAATCAGGCAAGCCACACATTTCATTTGTTAACAGGTATTTTCAAAAAAAAATCCATTATATTTGCAGCAAAAGTCTCATATTTATAAAGAATTTAAGAGTTTAATCATCATTGAAACATATAAGTAAGAGAAAACCCAAACCCAAATCTAGTGTCACCGAGTCATGAGCTACTACATCGAATATCAAAATACAATGCCAACATAAAGTTGTCTGAAATAAATAAATAAATAAATAAGGCAGGTAGATAGAGAAGGAGATAATCAAGGTTGCGATCGCCAACTGCTACCTCGATGCCTCCCAAGGAACTCTTACTGCAGCTCAACAACCACTACCGGGTCCCACTGTACTTGAATCTGCACACAAAGTGCAGGGGCTAATGTGAGTACACCAACTCAGAAGTAACGAACCCAAACTACGGGCTAAGAGGTAGTGACGGACTAAACCTCAATAATTGTAATGAAAACAGTACACCGAATTTAGGCATGCTCACAGTTTCAACAGATAATGAAAAAAGAATTTCACTTATATGATAAGTAACCCAAGTATATCTCTGTACTCTACATACCAATGTATCAACAGTGTGGAAATGCACATAGTGCTCACAACTCTCACACATAAGTCCACTCAGTACTGTATATGGCTCTCAGGCCCAGGGAAAATCCATCCCAAAATATGCATAAACACCGGTGACCGTAGCCACTCAGTACTGAGGAAAAGGCCAATCCAGCCCCCACGGAGAAGATTCATCTCCGGAATACAACACTCAGACAAGATCCATGTCCAGGGACGATCCATCCCTCACATATTATCAACTTCGGACAAGATCCCTATCCAGGGAAGATCCATCCCTCAATATCAATGCACTCACTGGGGGTGTAAAGACTCCGGAGGGGATCATATTGGCCCAAGCGCTATATCAAGCCAACGAAGGCATTATCAGAGTATCGCTGCGGTGTGCCGTCTGATCTCATAACTGTCTCAATAACAGGCTCACAGATGCATGAACTAGCCCGAAAAAATAATAAATATATAAAATCAATAATTACCGAGACTGAGGCATAAACTGATATGTTATGACAGGGCACATAAGGAGACAACAATATACGACCACTCGGGTCTCAGCATTTTCGGCGTGAAGCTCTAGCATTTGACTTAGCATGATTTCTAGCATGTTCACATAATCACGTCAATAAAAGTACGGATATCAGTCCGAAATAGCTACTAGACGGTGCCATGGGATGAACCAGGCCACAAATCACTCGGTGCACACCCGCACACCCATCACTTGGCATGTGCGTAACCTAAATTATAATCATATAGCATATAGTTCGGGGTTTCGAACCCTCGGAACCAAGTTTGGAAACGTTACTTACCTCAAAAATGGTTAAAATCCTAGCCCTCAGTGCCTTTGCCTCTAGACTCGGCCTCTGATTGCTCCAAATCTACCAAAAATCAGATTTACATCATTAATATATGCTAAGGAACGAAGACCACTCGAAAATTATCAAACTCAACCAAAAATCCTGAAATTGGCCAAACCCAACCCCCGAGCCCACATCTCGTAATTTGATAAATATTACAAAACTAGAATCCATACACTCTCACGAGTCCATACATACCAAATACACCAAAATCCGAAAATAAATGTCCCATCAATCCCTCAAATAATGGTCTAGAATTTCAAGCCCTAATCCCCCAATTTCCACTCTAATATCTCAATTTAAATGATGAAAATCAAGACTAAATCATGGAATAAACTCAAATATGAGTGAAGAATAATTACCCCAATTACTCCACTGAAAACCTCCACAAATTTCACCTTCTCCCGAGCTCTCTAATGGGTTTTTAAAAATATGGACTAAATCCTCTGTTTAACCAAAGAATTGGATTCTTTGCCCAAAGCTATTTTAAGAAGAACACGGGTTTCTAATGTCCAAAGAATAAGATTATAATTGTAGGCAAACTTGTAAATGAAAAGCAGTAAGATGCACAAAAAGTAAGTACATTGCAATAGTAGTTCGAATATTTTTTTTCTCCCCTTACAGATTATATTTTTCTCCTTTATAGGGAATTTCCTAACATAACGTATACCTTTTTTGGTGATTGAGCATTAATGACTAATAATGACTCTAATGTAACGTTACAATGAATCAACCGTAACTGTTGAGTGAATGTTGTGTAACGGATCTCTAATTTGAAGATCTCTGAATCTGCCCTTTATTCTGTCCAAATACACTTTTGACCGTGTCTCTTCATCTTCTCAATCAGGTTGAGACCTCCGTAGCTAATTAACCCATGGATGTGATTTTTCGTGCCTCTTTGCCTCGTACCTCTTCTTAGAGTCTCGTCCAGCTATCGTGTCTTCATTGCTCCACGTAGACTACTGAGTCATCAAGATTTATTACATGTGTGAAGCTCTTTTTTTACTAACACAGATAGTCCCCCTACTTATCATATATTTATCAATTAATATTTGGTAAGTGGATACTCATTTATGGCAGGAATATTTTGCCGCCGCTTTACTCGAATCATTGTATCTTTTCCTGTACGTAAGTGTCGCTTGTCACTTCTATTTAATGCTTACGCCACGTGGCATTATTGGGTTGGTTCTGTAATTATTCAGCACCTTTTAGGGCTTTCTTGCGGCTGCATCAGTCACGAAGTGACATCTTCAATTATGATTTTCACATCATTGCTTCTTTTTTTTCATTTTTTGACGATTGTCTTCGAGTATAAATACCCCATTTTCCTTTTCTTTCATGAAAAGCTTCTAACTTTCCAACTTTATTTGTAAAGAACTTTTTTATTTGCCTCTGTAGATATATCTTCTTCAAACCAATCTAAGGGAGTCATAAACGTTGATGAGTTGACACCCTCTTCCGCTCCGACTCGGAGTCGGAGTGGTGGTAGACTGAGGAGTTTAGGCTCTACTCCTTCGAGAGAATCTTCTTCTTCTCAGATTGTTTCTCCTCCTTATGCTAGGTCTTTAATCTCCCCAAGAGATAGGGTTTCCAGATCTCTGTCAAGGGGTAGAGAACATCACGAACCCCTATGCGAACCACGAGTTGATGAAATCATTCCTGCTGAGTTTACCTTCACTAGGGATAGTCAGGTTCTTGTAGACACACTCGTTATCCCTTGATAGTGTTGATAGGTATCCCACTCTTATTACCGAAGGTTTGATTCCCGTTGTTCGCAGGAAATGTTCTTGGGAGTCTGATTTTCCCATTGTTATTCCGAATAGTAATCAAAGAATAACGTCTTACAATATGTCTTTTGTTTACACTTACCCTTTTACTCTAGGGTTTAGACCTCCTATTGATCCAGTCATCATCGAATTTTGTCGTTTCTTCCACATTTGCTTAGGACAAGTTGGTCCTCTTGTGTGGCAGGTTGTCGCGTGTCTTAGATGTTTATCTTCTTTAGCCTCGGTTCCTTTTTCTTTCAATCACCTCATTCATCTTTATTATCCTACCTTATTTCGTCAAGGGTTTTTTACTCTGGCTTCTAGTAGCAAAAGAGTGTTGGCAACCCCTGATGACGATAAGGATGGAGGTTGGTACCTTCGGTACGTTGTTGTGCCCACTGCTGGTTTAGTGGGCGAAGAAAATCTTCCCTTCCCTAAGAAGTGGAATCGCGCACGTGAGTACATTTTAGCTCACATCTGTAATTTTTCTTCTCTTTGCTTTAAGTGTTTTATTAACACCGTAGCTATTTTCTTCCTTTTTCAGCAATCATGGGTACTGTTGAGAATGTATCCGGTATCCGTGATTGGGTAGAAAAGCTGCTGTCGGTTTCTCCATTGGAGGAAATATCTTGGAAGTACTTCTCCGTGAAGTACGGTTGGAAAGTGAAGACTCATGGTAAGTGAAACTTTTGTTTTCGCTTCTTTTCCTTACTCGAGCTTCTTTTTCTTCATTTCTTTAACCTTTTCCTTTTGACAGGTTTTTCTGCTCGGGGGATGTCTGCTGCATCCATTCCGAGATGTCTTTGCCTCAGACCCAGGAGATTATTACTGGTTCCTCTTCTTGCAAGAGCAAAGCTAGTGGGTCTAAGACCTCAGAAGAAGAAGAGGAGGAGGAGGGAATTCTGGTGCACAGGTCACGTAGAAGAAGACTGGTCTTAGAGGATGAGTCTACAACCGTGGAAGTGTCTTCCGTACCTGATGTCAGACCTTCTACCCCTGGGGATTCTTCTTCTTCTCTTGCTCATGATTCTGTGGATCATCTATTCCACGAAGGTTTTGGCTCTGCTATTAATGAGGCACCTTTGGCTATTTTTGCTCCCTCCTTTAGAGAAATCTCTTCATCCATTTCGGCTATTTCTACTGCTCCTTTGGCCATTTATGCTCTCGCTGCTGCCTTGCCCGTGGCTTTCTCAGCTCCTTAAGTTTCCATGCCTGAGACTTCTTCAGCTCCACAAATTTCATTGTCCGTGGCTCCTTCATCTCAGCCTGCTTTTTGCGCCTCCTGTTAGAGAAGTAGGGTCTTCCAGCAGGGAGATGAGGCAAGTGCTAATTGAGGTTCCGGCTGATGGGAGCCTTTTTAAAAAATCCGGCCAACCCGAAGTGTGGTTGAAGCCTTTGATTGGCCCAACAAAGAGGACCAAGCTAGATAGTAACAGTTCTCTTACCTTGGCTAATGAGGTTGTGCATTCCTCCTTGAAGGTAACGTTCATTCTTTTGTATTTCATTCTTATGCATGTAATTACCATATCTAATTTATTTTGTTTTTGTATCAATCTCATAGGCACAAAACTCATGAAGAGGATTNGGAGCAAGAGCTAAAGGAGTGGCATGCTGAAGCAGGGAATTGGAAGGGGCAATATGAAAGCCTGAGGCTCGACATGGAAGCCTTAGAAGAAGAAAAGAATACCTTGGAGCGGCAGATGAGAGTTGTGGCTGCGGAGTTGGTAGTAGAGAAGGCTTCTTCTAACCAAGCAGATAAAGACAAGAGCATTCTTGAGTCTTCGTTTGTTGAGCAATTATCTCGTGCCTCGGAAGAAGTTATGAGCTTTAAAGCCTTACTAGAGCAGAAGGAGGAATACTCAGGCGAGCTTGTGCAGTCACTTACCCGGACTCAGGAGGATTGTCGCATTGCTTTAAACAAAACCCAATCTTTGGAGGAGTCAATTGTTCCTTTGAGGGCTGCCCATGAAGCTGCTGAAGTTGAGAAAGATGGGTTAAGAGCTGAGCTTCAGATATGGGAGAGAGATTATGAAAGTCTCGAAGAGGCGGCAGCTGTCGATATTAGTTGGGCGTACATGAATTCTCGCCTCGATACATTGACGGACATGAGTCGGGGAGATTTCGACCTTAATGCTGAAATTGTTAAGATCAAAGAAGTCATGGAAAAGGCTCAAAAAGGTTTGGATCTTTCCCCACCTGAAGGTGAGACTCCTGTTGTCCAAGCCTCTTCGTCCAAGCTGCTCTTACTCCTTCTGCTGATGAAGAAGTCAATCCCCCTCCTCCAGAAGATTAAGATGTTGATTCACCCCTTTGTTTTTATCTTTGTCTCAATTGGTGGTTACCCGAGTCTCATTGGGGTAAATTTGGATCTCTCTAAAGTCCCCAAATGACAACTTAGGGGCACCTCAATGTATATAAAAAATCTATACGGCTAAGTATAAGTTAATATTTAGTTTTTACTTAGCCGTTTTAATATATTAATGCAAGTATGACTTTTGTTTTCCGTTGAGTTTATGTTCTACTCTTTAAGTCTTTTGCATGCTTTATTTTTTGAGGATTTAGTTTTACCTTTGAGTTTTGCATATAGAATGCTTTAGATTACTCGCACCTTTTTGTAATAGGCACGGTGTCATATAAAATGTGTGCCTTTTTGTAGTAGGCATAATTTGTGAAAGAGGGACCTTTCTGATCGACACTTAATGAAGAAGACGTCTCAACTTCATAAAGGTGTAATAATGAAATAGAATGATAGGAATTTTTCACGTGTTTAAGAATGTTTCTGAGGAAAGTTTTGTGTTTGATTATCGTCTAAAACTCATGTTGCAACTATTTTCTTTTAACAGATTTGATAAACACTTGTATTTTGTAACTGTTTTCTGTATGTAACAGATTTTTCGAGTTAATACTAGAGGGCAACTATTTTTCATTCGTAACAGTTTTTATTAAAATTAGGGTTTTCACCCGTAACTGTTTTTGTTGACAACAGTTTTCAATAAGCACGAGGGAAATGCTCTTACATTCTTAATTGTTTTACAGTTTTTTGAACAAGTACAAGGATTTTGATCATTCATCTGTAACTGTTTTATTTGATAACAGTTTTCTATATGAGTATAAAGATTCCGTAACTGTTTTTAGTTACAACAGTTTTGGGTGAGTACAATGATGATGATCTTTTATCCATAACTGTTTTGAATAAGTACAAAGATGTGCATTTCTTCCTTGTAGCTAACATTTTTCCTTTTAACCTGAACATGTTCGAAGGTTTTTTGGATTAGGCTTTGTGTTCGAGTCTTTGGCTCTTTCGATTTTGCTTGTATCACTTGGCTTGCTGGATAGATGGATCTTCAGGCTCGAGCTTTGACTTTTTGATAGTCTTTTTTGCTTCGTTTTTGCCTTCCATACTGTATAGTCCCCCAAGTGTTTGAGCTTTGAAGAATGAAATCTCGAGCACTTGACTATTCCTTCCTTGTGGTCCTTTTCCTGAAAAGGAAAAACATACGGGGCTCGAAGGTATATAATTTTTAGATGATGACTGCTTAACCCTTTAAAACGTCCATCAGAAAGTGTAACCCTAGACCGGGAATTTAGTTATTTCCTCGCGTCTTTGCAGGTCTAATATCAACATCTGGTGATGGGTTAGCAATATGACTATCATCTAAAAAGGTTAGTAAAATTTCAAATGTTCAAAATAATCGTGTGATACCTGAGCGGGGATACTTCTTTTCCTTAAAAGTAGTACTTCTTCAAGTGAATGGCATTCCAACTTGTTGGTAGGATTCTGTCGTCCATAGCTTCCAACTCGTAGGCGCCCTTCCCAGCTATGCCTCGGATTTTGTAGGGTCCTTCCCAGTTTGGATTTAGCTTTCCTACACCTGCTTCTTTCGTTGATTGAAAGACTTTTTTGGGGACGAAGTCCCCAATCTTGAAGTACCTGAGATGAGCTTTACGGTTGTAATAACGCTCTATGATTTGTTTTTGAGCTGTCATCTGTATCAGTGCTTCTTCTCTCCGTGGTTCGAGCAGGTCCAGATTGGTCCTCAATTCTTCATCGTTTGCTTCCTCCGCGACTGTTGTAAGCCTTAAGCTTGGTTCGCCAATCTCTACAGGTATTAAGGATCTGATCCATAGACAAGCGCGAACGGAGTTTCTCCGGTGGATATTTTTTAAGTTGACCTGTATGCCCATAGTACCGTTGGTAACTCATCAGGAAATTTTCCTTTGGCTCTATCTAGCCGCTTCTTCATATTGTTGATGATGACTTTATTCGTTGACTCAGCCTGACTGTTAGCCACGAGTAGGTATGGCGTTGAAGTGATCCGTTTAATTTGCCAGCTTTCGAAGAATTCTGTGATTTGGGAGCCTATGAATTGTGGGTCATTATCACACACGATCTCCTTCGATATCCCAAAGCGGCATATTATGTTTCTCCATAAGAAAATTTTACTTCCTTTTCTCGCACATGTTTGAACGCTTCTGCCTCTACCCATTCCGTAAAATAGTCGGTTAGCACGAGCAAAAACCGTACCTATCCTTTAGCTGTGGGAAGAGGTCCCACTATGTCCATCCCCCATTTCATGAAGGGCCATGAGGATATTATGGGATGTAATAATTCCGTTGGTCGATGCATGTTATTGGAAAACCTTTGGCACCTGTCACATTTGGATACGAAGTCCTCGGCCTCTTCTTCCATCTTAGGCCAATAATATCTAGCTTTGAAAGGTTTTCACTAAGGATCTCGCCCCTGAGATCCACAGTGTCCTTCGTGGACTTCTTTCATCACAAACTCCGTTTGATTAGGTCCGAGGCATTTTTCTAGGGGCCCTCCAAACATTTGGCAATATAACGAGTTGCGAATGAGGCAGTACCGTGCAGCTTTGCGGCGAACTGCTTGAGCTGTTTTCTTGTCTTCAGGTATGGTGCCATTCTGTAAAAAAGTTAGGATTTAGTTTCTCCAATCCCAGGTTAAATTGTTGAAAGTTACCTCATTTCTGTCCTGGTCGATCGTTAAATGGAATAGATGAAAGACAATTGCATTGTCCTTGTTTGTTACTTTCGTGACTCCTGCGAGGTTAGCTAATGCATCTGCTTTAGCATTTTCCTCTCTAGGTATTTGTACTACCTTCCATGTTTTGAATTGTCTCACGAGATCTAATGCCTTTTCCAAATATTGTAGCATCTGAGTCTCTCGAGCGATGTAAGTCCCCTGCATCTGATTTACTACCAGTTGGGAATCGCTTTTGATCACGATTTGCTCGATTGAAAGCTCCCGTGCAAGTTCTAATCCTGCAATAACAGCTTCGTAATCTGCCTCATTGTTAGTTATAGGATAACATTTGATAGTCTGCCGTGTCTTTTCACCCGTGGGTGATATTAAGACTATGCCTAAGCTGGCACATTTTATATTAGAAGAACCATCGGTAAATAGGGTCCATAGACCCGGATTAACACCGTTGAAGAGTTGTAACTCTTTCCCCACTTCAGGGACAATGCTATTACTAAAATCAGCGACAAAACCAGCTAAGATTTGAGACTGGGTCTAGTCCTAGGCTGATATATTATTTCATGCTCACTTAATTCTATGGTCCACTTGGCTAATCTTCCTGATAGTTCTTGTTTATGCAGTATGTTTCTTAATGGATACGAGGTCACAACTGTGATTGGATGACATTGAAAGTATGGCCTTAATTTTCTAGATGCCATGATTAGAGCTAAGGCTAACTTTTCTAGATGTGGATATCTAGTTTCAGCATCCAGTAATGTCTTGCTTACATAATAAATAGGAGATTGTTTACCTTTACTCTCCCTTACCAATACTGCACTTACAGCAATTTCTGAGACAGCAAGGTAGACGTATAGCCGCTCCCTCTCCTTCAACTTTGACAGCAACGGAGGTTTTGATAGGTAAGCCTTTAGGTCTTTGAGAGCTTGTTGACATTCTTCAGTCCATTCAAACCGGCTTTGCTATTTGAGAACTGCAAAGAATTGAAACTTTTCTCGGAAGATTTGGAAATAAATCTTCCTAAGGCTGCAATTCTTCTCGTTAGCCTTTGAACTTCTTTTTTATTTATAAGTACATCAGGTATTTCTTCAGCCTTAATTTGATCAGGATTTACCTCANACCAGCATGTCATCAATATAAATTTCCATTGTTTTTCCTAGATGTTCCTGGAACATCTTGGTCACTAGCCTTTGATATGTGGCTCCAGCATTTTTTAAGCCAAAAGGCATGACTTTATAACAATAAGTCCCCCTGCTTGTAATAAGGGAGGTTTTTTCCTCGCCTGAGGGATCCATTTTAATCTGGTTATAACCAGAATATGCATCTAGAAATCTTAACAATGCATGACATGCAGTGGCATCAACCATTTTATCTATATGTGGTGGGAATGAATCTTTGGGGCATGCTTTATTTAAGTCAGTATAATCTACGCATACTCTCCATTTTCCATTCTTTTTAGGTGCTACCACAGTGTTAGCTAGCCAGTTAGGGTACGTTACCTCTCGTATTGAACCAATCTTTAAGAGTTTCTGTACCTTTTCGTCAATCACTTGGTTCTTGAATGGTCCTTGCTTTCTTTTCTAATGTTTAACAGGTACGAAGGATGGATCTTCATTTAGTTTATGAGTCATTACCTCTATTGGGATACCTATCATATCTGAATAGGACCACGCAAAGCAATCTGCGTTAGCCTTTAAATAATCAATAACTTACCTCTTCGATCGGGACTCAGCCTCGTGCCTATGTACGCTTTCTGTCAGGATTTCGTTCAGACAATGAAACAACTTCGAGCTCTTTCGTAGTTGTTTTGATGTGCTCGTTTTCCTCCGATTCATGAATGACGTCCGGTCTGGAATCTTCATCTGTGTGGTCCAAAGCCTCTTCCGTGGTGACTTGATTCACTTTCTCGTAAGTATTTTCTTTCGTACTTGTTTCAGCAATAATACCTTCCGTCCCTATTTGGGTAGTAATTTTTTCCAAGCCTGTTTGGGCGGTGTCACCTGCTTGGGAGACTTCCTTATCCCTTAATTCTTTCACCTCTACTTTTTTGTTGTAGTGTACCACGGAATTTATATTTCTCGCGGTTTGTTGATCGCCTCTAATTTGTTGAATCCCCCATTCAGAGGNTATAAGCCATGTCAGTATCGATGACTTGGAACCTGGTACTTTTGATCACTCCCTCAGCATAAGTGCCAAGTTCAATTTCTCCTTTTGTTATAACCGCAGAGTTATCAAACCCTGATATGGCTCGTGCCCCTGGGATTACTTGATTCCCCAATAGCATTTCTTCCACGACTCTTAGCAAAATGATATTGACTGAACTACCTGGATCAATTAACACTCTTTTTACGTTAGTGTCATGAATAAGTAAAGATATTACCAGAGCATCGTTGTGAGGAAGAATTAATCCGCCGATATTTGCATCATCGAAGGTTATATCGTCTGCTTCCAGATTTTCACGAACTCGTTTTTCGTGTGTAATTGTGAACTTCATGGTCGTTTTGCAGACCACTCTGTTTACTTCTTCACCTCTGTGTATCATGTTGATGGTTCATTTTGGAGATGGAGGTTTTGGGGGCTCCTGCCTGTTCTTCATGTATGCCTGTTTACCTTTTTGACTGAACAATTCTGTCAAATAGCCCTGTTTCAATAATTGTTCTACCTCACCTTGCAAAAATCTGCAATTGGCAGTTCTGTGTCAATGATCATTATGGAATTCACACTAGAGATATGGGTTCCTCTTATTCGGATTCGGCCTCATCTCTTTGGGCTATCGAACCTTATCACCCAAATTTCTTAACACTGAAATTAGTTCGGAGGTACTTACATTAAAGGTATGATCCCTAATTCGTGCATTACCTCTAAGTCGTTGATCTTCATCCCTTCTGTATCTGGATGAGGACGAGCCCGCATCTCTGCTTGGTAATCCATAATCTGACCTGGTGTTTTCGAGCCTGGCACGAGTTTCACATCCAGATGGTCCCAAGTAAGGATCATACCTGTTTTTACCTGATCTCCTGTCTGATTTTGAACGTCTGGATCTGGTATAATCTTCCTCTTGCGGACGAGCAATGGTATCTTCTTCTATTCGAAGTTTAGTACTATACCTGTTATAAACATCGTTCCACGTTGTAGCTGGGAATTCTCTCAAGCTTCCCTTGAGTCTTATCGTGGCTTCTGAGCTTTTATCATTTAGATTACTTGTGAATGCCATGGCTTCCCAATTATCAGGCACCCTTGGTAGTTGCATTCTTTCTCGTTGAAACCTGTCTACAAATTCACGAAGTAGTTCCGTGTCTCCTTGTTTTATTTTAAAGATGTCCTCCATCCTTTTCTCGACTTTTTGCACGCCCGAGTGTGCCTTTATTAAAGAATCTGCAAGCTCAATAAAAGAATCAATAGAGTTTTTAGGGAGAAGAGAATACCAGGTTAGCGCCCCTTTGGTAAGTGTTTCTCCAACTATTCTAACTAGGACCGATTCAATTTCTTGTTTTTAAGTCGTTGTCCTTCATTTCGGTGGTAAAAGCAGTTACATGGTCGCGTGGGTCGGTTGTCCCGTCATATTTAGGTACGTATTTTAAACTTCTTTGGAATGGGTACGGGTGCTGCGCTTGGTTTCCAAGGTTGTTGAGAATATCTATCAACGTCAATGCCTTTGATAATAGGTGGTACTCCAAGAATTTGTTCGATTCGATCGTTTTGTTCCTTCACCTGTTTATGCAAAGTTAGAAATAAAGTCTATAATTCAGAGCTATTAGACATACATGTTCTCGCTTCGAGAGATTCATTAGGAGTATCTCCCCTTCCTGAGTTTGCCAACCCAGATTG
>MDKI01132313.1:0-20016 GCA_005239505.1 Nicotiana paniculata | reverse complement strand
ACGAGAGGTGACAAGGTTCAAATATATGATCGATTCAAACAAAGGGGTATGGCTTGTAATGTTCTTGCCAAAGAAACATGATTATAGCCTCAACGGGGTTAACTACGATACATAATAATTAGGTGGGTAAAATATATATAGCTGGCTCAACAAAGAAATACCTATATCACTTCCAAGACTGAACAAAACTTCTATTTCGCTTTGCACACACACGGGGCAAGTTCTAGACATCAAATGCAATGCACAGAATAGCATACAAACCTCACACACACTTGGCACATAACTCACTCAGGATTGGATCTATCACGACACTCCAGTCACAGCAGTTAAGAAAATTTTAAGAATTCCTGATTTAAGGTATTTATCCCGGAGTCAAAAATTGAGCCTAAGCGTCACAACCAAAGTACTGACTATTCTCCAGGCATCACGACATTCCGAGATATTGCTACGATTAAGCCCTCAACCATGTGATTCCTACTCCTAAAAATTAAAATCTACCTACCCCCGGTTCAATTGAAAACCCTTGGAAAAGAACCGTGGTCCAAATAAAAACCAAAGGAGAATTACTACACTACCTAAAACAAAAAATCTTTTTTTTTGTATTTTCGTTAGACTTACTTCCCTCAAGAGAACTGTCTAAGAGATCCATCTTCGGGAAGAGTCCACATATTTCTAATTTTTTTCTGTTTTGTTCTACCTAAAAGAAAAACTTACTAACAATAAAAGCTAAAACTACTAACAAGAAAGCACACTAAACAATAAATCACAACAAATATGTACAACACCCCACACTTAAATCATGCAGTGTCCTCAGTGCATCACATATAGACAAAACAAGAAATAAAAGTAAGGTGCAAGAAACTCCCTGATCCAAGTAGCTTCGTCATCCTTTCCATTAGTTTTGCTTCCCCTGCTCCTTCAACCATCCGCTTGAATCACTTTATGCCTCCACTTTGAACTTATGAATTGGATCCCAAGTTTTGAATCTGCTCTATGATCATGCTCCTGGGGTGGTGGAACAAATCTGCCTGGCCCAATAAAACAATGTAGTAATCTGCGCTTCTTGGTCTTTCGACGAAATGTGTACTCCTTACTTTCTGGCAAGAAGAATTCCATAATTTAGGCGTATTGTTCTTTATCCCTCAATTCCTCAGGTGGTTTGGATAACTCTATTTGCATATCATCATCCAAACACAATGTAAAAAAATGGTTGGAGTGTGTACCAACATCCTCAACAATAACGACACTAGATTCAACAAAGTATGCATTATCGTTGTCCTTGGTTAACTCTAGTATATTTTCTACCACATCAGCATCCTCTGATTTCAGTTCCAACCTAGGTGGTTCTTCAATAGATGGCCTGGCCGGCGGGTTCTCTCTTTCCTCTACGTATAGTGACTCAAACTCGAGAGCCTTTGGCCATACCCCTTTTTTCTCAAGTGCTAACACCCAATCTGCCAGTTCTTCACCGTTCATATCATCTAAATTCATCAAACATTCATCCAAAGGGTCCCCAACAGTCAGGGATGCATCATATTTTTCTGAGATCACATTCACATCATCAATAAGAGAGCAGTTGGCGAACTCACTAGGTCGCCCCATAGATTTCTGCACGTTGAAAGTGATTTCTTCATCATTGAGCCTCATCTTAAGTTCACCAGTCTCACAATCGATAAGAGCTCTGCCTGTGGCCAAAAATGATCTTCCAAAGATTATGGGACTTTCCTCATCCGCTTTGCATTCTAATATCACAAAATCAGCAGGAAATACAAACTTCCCCACTTGCACCAATACATCATCCAGAATACCCGACGGTCTCTTCACCGACCTATCAGCAAGTTGCAGTAGCATGGAGGTGGGCCTGGCTCCACCAATCCCCGGTCTTTTATATATGGCCAGCGGCATCAGATTAATGCTGGCCCCCAAGTCACATAGAGCTTTGGTGAAAGATAAGTTTCCAATGGTACAAGGAATTGTAAAACACCCTGGGTCAGACAATTATTCAGCAATAGGGCGCTTCACCACCGCACTACAAGTCTGAGTAAGGGTGACAGTAGCCAGATCTTGGAAGTAAACTTTTCTGGACATCAAGTCCTTCATCATTTTAGCGTAACCAGGCATTTCCTTCAACGCATCAATCAATGGGATATTTACCTGTATTTGCTTTAGCATGTCCAAGAACTTTTAGTACTATTCATCCTTTTGGTATTTGGCCAGCCTATGAGGGAATGGAGCTGGCGGTCTCTTTTTCCCAGTGATTTGGGACTTTTCTTTCTCAGCCACCACCTCAACTACCGGCTTCTGGGCTATCTCCACTTCTTTTTCAGTCTCACTCTGTGCACTGGGTTCTCCTTCAGTAGGTTGCACTGTTACCTTGGTCAAGTTTGTTGAATCATCAAGTTCAATCGGCATGGGTACCAGTGTCTCGGCCTGTCTGCTTTCACGAGCTCTCTCCAGTTCCAAGTTTAAGTCTCTGCCACTGCGGAGAGTCACTGCCATCAACTGCCTTAGGCCCTGGTCCATAGAATTTACCTGAGTATCTGCAGGTAAAGTTCCAGGAGAACGATTGTTCACTGCCATAGATATCTGGCCCAACTGTACTTCAATATTTTTAATAGCTGCATCATGTACATCTACTCTCTCACTAATTTTGGCATTTGAGCCAATAACCTGTGGCATCATAGATTCTAACCTAGAAAACCCATCTTCTTGCTTTCCCCCCTGTTGATGTTGAGGAGGGTAGTATGCTCGTTGTTGATTCTGATGGTTATAACCTTGTGGCCTCTGATACGGTGATGCATTACCTTGTTGTCCCTTGACACCCATATTTCCACTGTTCTGCTGTTGGTGGGGTGGTCTATATGGTTGAACGTGCTGACCCCAATTCTGCCCCCTTGTCTCTGGCTTCCATAATTCGACACATAATTCATATTTTCTGGATAAGGAGGGTGATGACATTCTGCATTCCAGTGATTACCAAGTGGTTGACTAATGCAAGATGTGCATAAGTCCCCATTGGTTGTGTCTACGATGTGTACCTGCTGCTTTTGTCCTGATTCTTCCACCTTCTTAGTAAGTATACTCATCTGTGTTATCAACGTGGCCACATTCTCTGCAATAGAATTAGATGGATCGAATGGAACCGAGTGAACCACAGGAGTAATGGGTGAATTCCTTGTTGTCCATCCTGAATTCTATGCCATTTTATCAAGTAAGATTTGACTTTCTCTCCACGTTTTGCTCAAGAATGCTCCACCAGCCGAAGCATCAACATTTGCTTAACAGTATCAGCCAAACCCATATAAAAATGCTGCCCCAACATTTGCTCTAGAATACCATGATGTGGACAGATAACAACATCCCCTTAAATCGTTCCCATGTCTCTTGCGGTGTTTCAACTGGTTTTTGTCTGAAGCTCAAGATTTCATCAATTTGTTGAGCCGTCTTGTTGGGTGGATGAAACTTGTTCACGAAATGTTTAACTTACTCCTCCCATGTGGTAATGGAATTGATGGGGAGTGAGTTTAGCCAAGTCTGGGCAGCGCCAGTCACTGAGAATGGAAACAACAACAGTTTTATTGCCTCCTGAGTGACGTTTGGCTGCCTCTGTGTTTTACAAATTGACAGGAAGTTTTTCAAATGCTGCTGGGGGTCTTCGATGTATGGCCTTGAGAATAGTCCCTTGTTCTGCAATAACTGCAGCATATTGTTTGTTATCTGGAAGGACTCGGCCTGTATCTGAGGGACCAGTATCGCAGTGGCCAAATTCTCAGCTGTGGGTTGTGCCCAGTCATATAAGGGAGCCTCTGCCCCTATTTGAGCGACTGGGTCTACCACATCATCCCCATTATTGTTCCGGTTGTGTGGATCTTCCATGTCGGTTTCAATTTGTTCAATTTGTGGTTGATGTTTGCTTTTCCGGTTGGTCCGGTTTAGGGCCTTGAAAACTTTCTCGGGGTCTGATAAGGCTTCAACTACTTCACCAGTCCGCGATGAGTTTCTAGGCATGCACCTGCAACACGTTAGCAAACATTAAACTTTCAATGTTAAAACGAAAATTTAAATAAAATTGACTATATTTCAGAATTTTTGTATTTCTTCCAACTCAATTGATAATACTGTTAAGTACCCCGGCAACGGCGCCAAAATTTGATCACGCTCAACTATGTCTAATAAAAGACTAAGCGGGCGTTGCAAATATAATCCGGGGTATTATTCCCAGAGTCGATCCCACAGGGAATTTACGTATCAATCAAGGCTTTAGAATACGCAACTTTTACTCAATCAATTCTCTCAAGACTTTTTAATATAAATTGGTGATGTTTTACTAATTCTACTGACAATAATAATAACTAGCAATTACTAACAATGTGTTGTAAACAATTATGATAAAAGTCTAAGGTTATGGTTTCCCCCGTCGGTGAACTTAATTCTCAAATACTTCATATAGCTTGCTTATTTGTCTCTATCAATCATGAACACTCTATCTACCATAAATCTCTCTCAAGTAATTATGATAATTTACTAGACGCACTCTCTCAAGTTACGCTAGCTAGATTGCATTACAGTTCACTTTAGATTGCACCCGAGGTATCATTATCTCTAATCCAACCTCTAAACCCCTTGGTTATGACTTTTGTCTATACTCTGGGAGTGGTGTTGTTCAAACAACTACCTAAATATCCACTCTCTCTCAAGTAGATACATAATAAATAGGAACAACTAATTGAGGGACCTTTCAATCAACTACAACAAGAATCTAGTTAAACAAATAGAGATTAATCAACCAGTCAAAACTATATTAATAACACAATAAGTTCATCCCCCAACGGGTTCCACCAAAATCCTAGATTAAAGAAATTAGCTAAACATGTTCATAAGAAACAAACCCAAAATAACTTGCATAATTAAACTACAAAGTAATGAATAAAATCTATTAAAATCAATGTTTTCTTCACTGAGTAGTAATCCACAGGTTTTTCTTCACTTCAATGGCTTCCTCTTTCTCCAATTCACCTACACATGAAATAGACTCCATATGCACATAAAAAGTTTGTTTTTATCATTAACGCACATAAAATGTAAGGCATATAACATGTTAAACCATGAATTCTAGCCACGCATCACTAATATAAGAGAGAAAAGATAATAAGAAAGGAGAAACAAGGACTGCGGATGCCAGTAGCTACCTCGTAAGTCTCCGACATCAGCTCACGCACGAACTCAGCGACCGCCGGAACCGTACACCTGGATTTGCACATGAAGTGCAGGGTGTAGCATGAGTACAACCAACTTAGCAAGTAAAAGAATTAAATAAGGAACTGAGAAACAGTGACGAGCTATGTAAATACAGTTCATTTTAGAAGTTTTCAGTAAAAAGTGAACATGCTTTCAAATCCGGCAGTTTAAGTCAAATCAGTTCAAGCTCGAGTAAACCATATATAAATCTTCCAAAAAATTTACAACAACATATAACAACTAAGTGCAATAATAATTAAAAGCAAGTATAGCCTCTCAAGGCAATAGTCACTCAACTCATCTCAACCGCTCGTACACGAGGCTCTCAGCCCTTAATACTCACTCTCAATAGGTACATACGCTCACTGGTGGTGTACAAACTCCGGAGGGGCTCCTTCAGACCAAGTGCTATATTGCTGCGGAGTGAAGCACGATCCAATATTGTTGCAGCATGCAACCCGATATATATATATATATATATATATATATATATATATATATATATATATATATATATATATATGTGTAGCCCAAAGGCTTGTTGCGGCGTGCAACCCGATCCATAATATATATATCCCGATGGTTTGTTGCGGCGTGCAACCCGATCCATATACATAAATATAACCATAAGGCTTGTTGCGGCGTGCAACCCGATCCATATACCTCACATAGCTCATAGCTCGGCACTCCAGCCCTATCTCAGTCACTAGTCTCTCCAGTCTCTCGGGCTCACAGAATATCATAATAATCAGTCCAAACAAAGAATACAACAAGTATCAACAAGAAATGAGAGGGAACAGAGATATGATACACAAGTAAGACGGTGACTGAGTACAAAACGACAGTTAGAAGTCAATTCAACAAGTATATGACCGTTGCGGGTCCCAACAATGATATCATATGGCCTAAGAATGGTTTCTAGCATGAAAGGTAGTCAGATTGCTAAAAGACAAGGAAAAACAGGTAATAACAATGGGCTATTCGACTTTATAGTCTCAGAGACGGAGAAAGTCACAATCCCTCACGGTGCACGCTCACACGCCCGTCACCTAGCATGTGCGTCACCTCCAAATAATCACATCATACCAATTTCGGGTTTCATACCCTCAAAACAAGATTTAAGAGTGTTACTTACCTCAACCGCGCAGAAATCCTACTCCGAAATGCCCTTGCCTCTTGAATCGCCCTCCAAATGCCCCGAATCTAGCCACAAACAGTATGAGATAATCAATATAGGCTAAGAGGATCAATTCCACAAGAAAACTACTACAATATAGCCCAAAATCTGAAATCGGATCCACCCGGCCCCCGGGGCCCACATCTCAAAACTCGACGAAAGTCAGAGAACCCGAAAGCCCATTCACTCACGAGTCTAACCATACCAAATTCATAAAAAATATGACCTCATTTGCCCCTCCAAAACCCCAAACTTCACTCTCCAATTCTCAAGCCCTAATCTCTCAAATCTCACCTCAAAAACTCACCATCTAGGTGTAACATCAGTGGGTAAACACCATTATTGAAGATAAATAGGCAAAAGGAACTTACCTCAGCAATCCCTTCGAAAATCTCCTAAAAATCACCAAATTCCGAGTTCCAAAATGTGAAAATGGGGAAAAAATCTCGAAGTCTTCTATTTATAGGTTCTGCCTAGCAAAATCGTACGTGTGGACCTCCTATCGCATCAGCGATGCCACACCTGTGGAAATTCCATCGCAGGTGTCGATCCCACTTAAGCTCCCATATTCCGCATTTGCGGTCACATACTCGCACCTGCGGGTGCGCACCTGCGGGTGCGCACCTGCGGGACTTGCCCGCGTCTGCGATCCTTCCTACTCAGGCCCTTTTTCTGCATATGTCCCTACCCTTCTGCAGTTGCGGTTCCGCAGATGCACTCCTGACCTTGCACCTTCACTTCCAGTCCAACCCAGCCTTTCCCGCATCGGCGACGTCCTCTTCGCTTCTGCGGGGCCGCACCTGCGGGCTCCCCACCGCAGGTGTGAAACACTAGAACACCAGAAGAAACCAGCAATGCCTAAGTCCAAATTTCCTTCCGATGGGCATCTGAAACACCCCCGAGGCCCTCGGGACCTCAACCAAACCTACAAAAAATTCATATAACCTCATGAGAACTTATTCAAACCTTCGAATCACTCAAAACAACATCAAAACTCCAATTTCACCTGGATTCAAGCCTATAGAACTTCTAAACTTCCGAATTCCACAAACGACGCCGAAACCTACCAAACCATGTCCGATTCATCTCAAATTTTGCAAAAAAATCATAAATGACACCACGAACATACTCCAATTTCCAAAAATCAAATCCAACCCCGATATCAAAATTTCCATTGCCGGTCAAAATCGCCAAAATTCCAACTTTTGCCAATTCAAGCATAACTCTACTACAGACCTCCAAATCACATTCCGGATGCGCTCCTAAGTCCAAAATCACCTAACGGAGCTAACAAAACCATTAAAATTAAAATCTGAGGTCATTTACACATAAGTCAATATATGATTGACTTTTCCAACTTAAGCTTCCAATTAAGAGACTAAGTGTCTCAATTCACTCCGAAACCACTTCAGACTCGAACCAACCAACACGGTAAGACATAATATAGCTGTAAAGCACAAAATAAGAAGAAATGGGGGAAACAGGGATATAACTCTCGAAACGACCGGCTGAGTCGTTACATTCTTACTGTATCTTTCTTACTGGACCACTATTAAGTGTCGATGTCGACCCCTCATCACTACTTCTCTAGGGTTTGGTTAGATAATTACTGAGTATGTGTTAATTTACGTACTCATGCTTCACTTTCTGCACTTATTTTGCAGGTATACATATATGTTTCTTGTGGTTTTCTAGGTGCGGAGGCGCGACTGTTGTGGGGACTTTATGGTGAGTTGCACTTCCTTGATATGATTTGCAGCGTGAAGAGACTCCATCAGAGTTATTTATATTCCCCGTCTAACTTGTATTTCAGACGGATGTTGTATCATTGGCATACTCATTAATAGATGCGCATGCACTTGCGAAACCGGATTTTGGGGGGTTCTTATGAAATTGTTCATTATTATAGTTTGTGTTAATATTATCACTTACCCTGTAAATTCTATTTCATACTCCTTAATTAATGAAAATTATGATTTCAAATACTAAAATGAGTAAATAAGTTAACACTCACCTTTGGCTCGCCTGACAGCGGTGATAGGCTCAATCACGACCTTTACTGGATTTTGGGTCGTGACAACTTGGTATCAGAGTGTTAGGTTCACTTAGGTCTCATGAGTCATGATCAAGTCTAGTAAAGTCTTGTAAATCAGTACGGAGACGTGAGCACTTATCTTCGAGAGGATACATGGCTGTTAGGAACACTTCCCTTCTTATTCCTCATCACGCGATTTGATTCCTTTGAGGATTATGCCTTTATTTCCTTCCTAGTTAATCTTATGCGATGTGAAGAGATTTTTATCAATTGGGAATTGAGGAATTGTAATGGTACTGCAGATGTGGTGCAAGATGTTTCTCCCTGCGTATTTGATTGGGCTATTGTCGTCGCCTTGCAGAAGGATGTTCTGTCGTTTTAGCTCAGTATCAGTATTGCCTATCATTTTGAAGTTGGGAATTGATTGTTATGATGATTCATACGTTGCTATCGCACAGTGTTAGTGTAATGGTAGGGTGTCTATTTATAGATCGCGGTAACGAATGACTTGAAAGGAGGATTTCTCAGTTCACGGCTTAGAGGTTCAACATTTAGTTCTTGTGGAGGAAAGATAGTCAGACTATGGATGTTCAGACATTGGTTGATGAAATGATGAGGCGTGTATTTTCGGGTGTGGTGGATTCTCATTTTTGATATGGTGTCGTTGTCCTTGTTTGAATATATTAAGGTTCGCCGGTACTATGGCCTATTTGATTTGCCTACGGGACAGGGTGCTGCGAAATGGTGCCTGAGAAGTGGTTGTCAGAGATAGTGGTGTGTAGTGGTTTTGGGATAGAAGCGGTGTTTCTAATGTTGATGGCTCGAGAACTATGATCTTCGAGGAAGCTTAGAGTTGGTAGAAATTGGTCAGATCAAGTTCCACAGAGATGGATTTTGCTTTGAGGCAGTATTTGGGCAGCGAAGGATGACGAAGGACATGGCAGAAGGAGTCCCGCGGTGGTTGAATTACTAGTAGGTTAAGTATGAAAAGCAGAAGTCGAGAAGTTTCTTAAAGGAGAGGGTTTAAACAAAGTGGGAGAGTGGCAGAGTAGCATATAGGTTCTGTGGCAGGATAGCCACACGCCTTGAGGGAAGTTTAGATCAATTTGGGAATCATGATGGATGCTGACTACGACCACGGATTTTATTTGGATGCAACATGACTTTGAGTTTGGAATGTATTGTTGGACTTTCAGTTGATGTCAATGAGGAAGAAGGAATCTTGGTGGGTTCCAGGGTTATGTAATTGTAGATTCAAACTAAGTAAGGGAGCCCCACTGTCTATGATTGGATGGCGTGATTGTCCACTTGTGAGGTTTCTAGCTATCGAAGTATTGCTGGGCTATTACGACTAAGGAAAGAAAACATCAGCGGTAATTTGACCAAAGGATTTGAGGAACGTGTGCTATATTTTTCCTTATCGATTCATGTTCAGGTTTTTGGAAGACTCAGAGTTATGCTTCTTGTGGGGGTTATGTACAAGGAAAAGAATTTGGTCGGTGCTTCTTTGATAGGGTGTTCACGTGCTAGTAGCGCACTAGAGTTTGGCTTATATTCGGGGCCAAGTCAGAGTGGGTGGCTCTCAACAGTGGTCCTAATAGGTTCAAGAACTTAAGTGCAGTTCCTAAGAACTTGGAGTGTTCTATGTTGTCATCGGGTATGCGGTGCAGTATTGGAGGAAAGGAAGAAATAGCTTTGGATTCACAGAATGTCTTGCAGAATGGGTGTACCGGTTGGAGATGGCATTGTGTACATGGGGAAGGCATGATATGGTTCGTGGGTTTTGAGACAACAGGGTCTCGTGAATTGGGTCACTCCAAATGAGTGCGGGTTGAGTTCGTTATATTTTGAATGGACCTATTATTATTTCTAAGAAAAGTTTGGAATAAATTAGAAGAATTTAGTTCAGTTAGGAATGGTTGAATTAGCATGATGGTGGCAATGATCAGTTCCTTTAGTACGGTTGGTGGTGTAGAGGTGCAGACTTTGTTGCCTGGGGAGAAAAGTCGTGGAAGCGTATCCCACGGGAATATTTGTATAAGTGTTACATGTTAGTCACTTGATTGTTAAGGATGGAAACCAAGTATGTAAATTTGAGCACTGTCACTAATGTGAGAATTTATACCTAAAGGGCGCTCTGTTCATTTTGTCATGGACTGTGGAAGTTTGTTCCGGAATTGACGGTTGTTCTTGTGTGTCATGGGAAAAGGTTATTGTAGATCCTTGAAAGGTTATTATCCTAGTATGGTACGATCAGAACCGGCTTGAGGTCCGTGGATAGATCTAAATGTGAATGTGTGCTCTATATCCGGCCGGATGTGTTCATTTCAGCATAGATTTGCTTACGGAGGATTCTTCGAGCCTTGGATGTTATTTCTGTCGCCATCCATTCCGTGTAATCTCTATTGTGCCATGTGGGTTGTGAGACAGTTTGGTTATTCGCACATGTATTGAGATCCCATGAAGTTTGTGGTGTTGTGAGAGTAGGATGGATCTTGAGATGCAGTTCATTTACTGCACCTTAGTTGTGCTTGGGTTTCGTAGCATACGACGCTATACGTCTCCCCAAAATTTGTATTATGCACTTGGCGTGCTTGTGGCCGATATCCGGGCATTTTGTAGGTATGGGTAGTATGTCTTAATGGTTATTTCCCTATTTATTGTTATGTGCATATCGAGTCTTACGTCGCCATGGGTATGCTATTTGGATCGGGTTGCATGTTACAACGGTATCATGGTTGGATCGGGTTGCATGCAGTAATGGTATCATGTGTGGATCGGGTTGCACACCGCAACAAAGAGATGATTAAGCACGGTTCCTTATATTTATTTTTGTTGGCCATGTTTCTTACCTCTGAGTCTCATAGTATTTGATGACCGTTTTATTTGTTACGCAGGCTAGAAAGTTCTTTTTCAGTATTCCTTCTTCATTATGTGTCATATTCAAGTTGTATCTTATTGGTGCATTGATGGCGTCATATGAAATCTTAGATAGTGTTTGCGGAGGATTATTGCAGGCACAACTTGTACTGGGCGAGACGAGATTATTGGACCTAGGATCAGTGTGATCGGATTTATATATGGCATATTAAAGAGCAAATATTGTTATTCAGTTCAGAATGGGGTAATGGTTCTTTTCAGGAGGAGAGACTCCATAATTTGTGATTCAGCCGATGGTTATGAGTTTCTACACATCTCTTCCCTCGTGGCAGTATTGTGAGAGTTAGAACAGGGCTTATATATGTTATGAAGTATACTAGGGGCTTCGGGTCAGTGGAAATCTCAGTTGTTGTGCTTGGGGGAGATTGCCCTGGGAAAATGAGTTGTGGAGTGCACGGTGTGATTTCGGCGGAGGAGCATGGTCACGTTGGGTTCAGTGTCTGGTGATTGATATGATGTTCTTATGTGAGAATATGGTATCGTGGAGAATTCTGGATGTTGGAATTTGGTTCTAAAGCTTGTTAGCTAAGGTAGCAGGAAGGATCTTTGGACTGGCTCGAGCTAATGTGCTCAACTAAGTTGTGGGGAAACGGGTAGGTGCACGACGTGTTAAACAACGATTTTGGACAACTCTGTAGCATTTCTTAGCATGTTCGAGGACGAACATATGTTTAAGTGGGAGAGAATTTAACGACCCGACCGGTCATTTTGAGCTATAGCGTCATTCAGTGGTTTGAGTCCTTGAGTAGCTTCATTTTAGGTATTATGACTTGCACGTGTGGTCGGAATTTAATTTCGGGAAGTTTGGAGTTGATTCTGATGGAAAATTCTCATTTCGGAAGCTTTAAGTTGGAAGAATTGACTAAGGTTTGACTTTTGAGTAAACGACCTAGGAATCGGGATTTGAAAGTTCCAACATGTTCATATAATGATTTTGGACTTTGGCGTATGTCCGGATCGGGTTTTGGATGACCCGGGAGCGTTTCTGCGCTTATTGTGAAAAGTTGGCATTTTGGAAGAATTTCATTAATTTGGATTGAAGTTTATTTTTAATGTTATCGATGTCCATTTGGGATTCTGAGCTTAGGAATAGCTCAGTATGGTGATTCTGATATTAGGAGCGCGTCTGGATGTGCAATTGGAGGTCCGTAGGTCATTTTGGGGTCATTTGGCGAAAGTTGAAAATTTGAAGGTTTTGAAAAGTTTGACTGGGAGTGCACTTGTTGATATCAGGGTCGGATCTCGATTCCGGAAGTTGGAACAGGTTTGTGATGTCATTTGGGACTTGCTGCAAAATTTGAAGTCATTCCGGATTGATTTGATATGTTTCGACACAAGATATAGAATTTGGAAATTTGGAAATTTATAAGTTTGATTTGAGGCGCGATTCCTGATTTTGATGTTGTTTGACGTGGTTTGAGGCTTCGACTAAGTCCGTATTACTTTTTAGGACTGGTTTGTGTAATTGGATGGGGTCCTAAGGGCCTCAGGTGTGTTTCAGAGGTGTTTGGATTATGTCGCACTCTTATTTGATGTTTCAGCATCGTATCTTTGGGAATAAAGGGAATTATATTGAGAAAAAAACTTTTATTTGTCATTAGATTGAACAATTAGATCTGTATCGTAAATATGTAGCCATAGCAACAAGAATCGTCGAATTTTGATGTTGTATGAGAGAGTTATGCCCATTTTCGGGTCGGACAAAGTTGCTGGTTTCTGGTGCTAAATTTTGTGCTTCGCGAACGCGAGAGAGGTTCCCGAACGCGAAGAATGATTTTTGGGTTGACCGGTCAACATGAATGATTTCTCTTCGCGAACGTGAAGGTCTCTCGTGAAGGCGATGGAAAAAAAATCATCTGGACAGTGTTTTAAACCGAGAATTTTAGTATTTTGGGCATATCTTGAGTTCTAGAGCCCCGTTTGAGGTGATTTTCGCGGAGTTGTTCTCGTCTCAACAAGGGGGTAAATATATGATCTTTATTTTGATTTTTTTTCTTAATTATTTCCGTTGGTTATTATTTTTATCCGTGTTTAAATTGCAAAAATTGGGACCTAACCCGGCCCGTTAGGTAAGGTAATTAGGTCGTGATGGCCTTCATCTTCATATGTCATGATGGAACCTAACCCCACCCATTAGGTATACCAATTAGCAGTTAACACAATTCTAATAAAATAAATATGATCAATAATTGATAAATCTGGATTCCAAGCAATATTCCAAGGAATGACAGTACAAGACATGAGCTACTAAGACTAGATTATTAAAAAACGAAAATGAAATAAATTCAACTTCTATTTGAAATGTACTTAAACAGAATTCAATTCTAGAACTACTTAGGGACAAGTGATAGCCACATACAGAAGGCACGAATATCTTCAGAGTCAGCTCCCGACATCACCCGCAGCTCCGCTCCAAAATCTGCACGCAAGGTGCAGAAGTGCACTATGAGTACAACCAACCCCATGTACTCAGAAAGTATCTTGACTAACCTCGGTGAAGTAGTGACGAGGATTTGTAGTTAAAAGATACTCACTGATATAATCTGTACAAAAGACTAGCAATAGAAAAATACTAGAACATAACAGAATAACGTACAAGTACAATTATACGAAGCAGTAGATGATTTCTAGAAGAACCATGATTAATATTCCTCAATATCACGACCAATCCTTTCCTTAGAGCGATAAGTAGCAAATCACAGTTATAAATCCATAACTTTCATAGTGTGAGAAATATACTCATGACATCAAATCCAATGGTACGACAACACCCTTCGTGTTGTTATCTCATCCTCACCAAATATACGTATAGCAGTACCAACCAGGTGAAAGAAATGCCGATAACAGTAATGATAAGGCATGAAACATAGGAATGATTACATCAATTAGTAAAGAAGAACATAATTTCACCTAACTAATATGGTAGAAGGCACATATGTAGATATGACAAATAAGAGGGGAACGCATGCTCTTTATAAGCTAACAAGTAGAGGCATGAATGGATAACATGGTAGAAAGATTATACTAGAGTGAAACAAACTAGATACAACATGGTTATAGATATAACATCAGGAAGGAGGCATGGTATTACAAGTTAAACAAGTAGAACGCATGGGCAACACAACAACAATTGATATAGAGAACAAAGACAGAAAAACAAAGACAAGTCATATAGGAAACATAGGTGCGACAATAACAGCTCAAGGTAAGGGCATGAACATATACACAAGGAAAAGATATCACAACATAATGCATGTCCCTCGTCCTCGCCTGCACGGAAACACCCTTCGTGCCATGAACTCGTGATAATATAGAATCATGATAATATAAATGAAATGGCTCGGCATCACCCTTCATGCTTTTACTCTCACCCTCACATGATAATGTAAATGAGATCAGGATAATATAAACGAAATGGAACGGCGTCACCCTTCGTGCTTTTACTCTCAAATGAAATGGCATGGCATCACCCTTCGTGCTTTTACTCTCAAATGAAATGGAACGGTATCACCCGTCGTGCGTTTCACTTTCCTTCACATGATAAAATATATGAAATGGCACGACACCACCCTTCGTGCTTTACACTCTCCCTCACATGATAATATAAAAAGAATTGGCACGACATCACCCTTCGTGCTTTACTCTTCCTCACCAAGCATATGTATATCAATGACAAGCAATGTCGGAAGCATAAATAACATCAAGGAGAGTGGTAAAATGAATATTCCAAATGAACCCCAATCACAACTTTCAAGCCAACAATAGATCAATAAACCCCCGAGACCCTTATTATTCATGTTTTTCAACAAATCTCAATAATGATCTACAACTCGAATATAGAACCTAATATATCAAGAATAACAGTCATAGCAATGTATTAATGATTAAGCCTGATGAAGACTGAATTAGACACATCAATGTTTCTCAAAATCCCGTCAAATTTTAATCAAGCTATAATAAACTAAATCTTGGTTTCTAACATTTAATTCTGTATTCTTAGTAATCTAGAAGTCAAGTAAGACATGAAGCAAGAAGGTCGTGTAATTCTACAAGGCACAATTAATCGTATAATTTACCCCCGAGCATGATTAACCCTGGAAAATGCATATACGCTCGTCACCTCATATATGCACCACCCCCGGATGTAGCAAACAATGGAAATTAGTAGGAGAAATTCTCTCAACAAAGTTAGGCAAAATACTTACCTCAAACAAGTCAAATCGATATCGTGCAAGCCAAACAATGCTCCGTAAATACCATCCCCCGCGCACCGACATCCGAACGGCTCGAAACTAGCCAAAATCAACTCGAATACATCAAATAATACCCAAACAAACAATACCCAATCGATAAAGGGCGAATATTTAATCAAAGCCCAAATTCAACCAAAAAGTCAAACCCAGGCTCGCACCTCAAAATCTGATGAAACACAAAAAATCTGACAACCCATTCAATTACGAGTCTAGCCATACTAGTTTCACTCAAATCCAACTCCGAATCGATGTTCAAACCTCAAAAAATTAATTTATGAAATTTTAGACAAAACCGCCCAAATTTAACCATCAATCAAATGCCAAAATCGAAGATAGATTCATGAAATATAACCAAAATCAAGTATATAACACTTATCCAATCTATATGTTAAAAATCACCTCCAACAATTGACCAAATCCGAGCTACCCAACTCAAAATATGAATGAACAAACCCTCGATATTAAGTCTTTTTGCCCAGCTATTCAGCCTTATTTCGTGTGCCAAATGATCCCCAAACTCTATTTTGATGCCTCCAACGGATTTCTTGTGAAATTTCAGTTAAGTTAGGCTTTTGAATCACCTCATTTGACCTTATAATGAAGGAGATATGTTGGTTTCAATATTTGGAAACAGTGCAGATTTTTAAATACAAAGTAAGTGGCAATTTTGGTAATTAATTTAAAAAATCTGGCAACTCAATTCTTAGTAAAATAGCCATGAACTGCTTATACAATCTCCAAATTCGACGATTCTTTTTGTTATGGCTCCGTAATTACGATACAAATCTAATGCTTCAATCAGAACAGAAATTGGAGCTCATGTGCGTAATGTGGTACCATTTATGCTTGAAGAAACGACGTTGAAATATAAGAAAAACGAGCGCAACACAATTCAACACTATCCAAAACTCACCTGAGCCCCTCGGGACCCCGTACAAACATACCAACAAGTCCCATAACATAACATGGACCTACTCGAGGCCTCAAATCACGTATAACAACATGGAAATGACGAATAGCACCTCAAATCAAACTTAATGAACTTTTGAACTTTCAAAAACTCGAGCCAAAACATATGAAATCAACTCAGAATAAACTCAAATTTTTCACACAAGTTCCAAATGACATAATGAAGCTATTTCGATCCCTAGAACCACAATTCGAACCCAGTATCATCAAAGTCATCTCTCGGTCAAACTTGTGAACTTTCCAAACTTTCAAATTTCCAACTTTCGCCAATTAGTGTCGAATCCTTCTAGAAATATACAAATGCATATCCAGGCATACACCCTAGTCCAAAATCACCATATGGACCTAACGGAACCATCAAAACTCTAATCCGAGGTCAAATGCTAAAAATTCAAACTTGATCAACTCTTACAACTTAAAGCTTCATTTCATGAAATTCATTCTTCCAAATTGATTTCGAAAAACCTGAAAACCAAAACTGATGATTCACACAAGTCATAATACATCATGCGGAGATACCCATGCCCTCAAACTACCGAGCGCAATGGAAATGCTCAAAATGACTGGTTGGGTCATTACATTCTCCCCCACTTAAACATATGTTCGTCCTCGAACGTGCCAAGAGTCGTTCCAAGGACATCAAATCACGGTGTAATCTTACCATGCACATACCCGGGGGTGATCATACGTCATCCTACTCTATATAAGCATGCCAACACATTATAACTGGAGATCCGTACTTCAACCTTAGTCCGTAAATCTTAGAACCCAATTTTGAACATTCGGAATTCATTACAAGACCCAAATCTCGCATATAGACATTGTATAAGTCTGAACAAGCTGTATTAAGTCATAACCATAACCAAGATGTAATCACATAATATGCCCCATCACTCAGATAGTCACAACAGTAACTGCTGACTACTAAGGTTGCCCAAAAACAAATCAGGTACCAGTAGTAAACCTCATACCAAATAAAACCTCGTTCAAAATCTTCGTACACTGCCGATGATGAAAGAAACACGCAAAATCTCTTAACCACTCATCTGATCAATAAGCCAAGAGGCTCACTTGTCCAACCAGGTCCATTGCCCTAATCCATAGCGAAAATATGGTATCATTCTTCTGAACATTCCTTATCCCAATATGATAATGCAAATCTCAGGTCTAGAAACCTCATCCCAGCCAATACAAGTATCCCAACCGACAAGTCTGACCAAAAACCATATGGAGCCCCACATAACGCGGTCTCGTACACCAACAAGTAATAATCCAGACATTACAGATAATAGTGAGAAAGTAAAATAAGAAGGATACTAAGCAGTTAAGCAGGTAGGGAAATTTTTAACATTTGCCTATGAACTATTTTCAAAAAGGTGAAAGCAAAATACACGAAATAAAAAGAGGAATAACATTTCATCAAAGTGCCATTGCGGCGAGCAACTAGATCCCATCATATGAATCCACATTGCGTACCCATCGAGCCATAATACTTGGGCTCACTGATCACATGTACGTCAACATTAGGCACGATGGAGTGCATAAAATATAACTGTGGAAAAATGATTAGGCACAAACAATACTGACGAAGACAAGCACAACTATGGAGCAATAAGCAAGTCAACATCACGAAGGTCATCTCGCCCATAATGCCATAAGGCCTAAACGAAATTACAATATGTGTGCAAAGAATCATGTAACCCTTACAACCCATCATAGCATAAGAGAGAAACACATAACATAGACGAGGGCGCGAATAATATCTATTCCGCCCGACGATATACGTGTGGTAATAGCTGCGCAGGAGCAAGCAAATTCGATCTGATACAGAATACACATCCTCGTTGGGCCTACCAATGGGCCCCAAAATCAACTCCGATCATCCCGAATGGACAAATAGCCCTCCAAAAGTCCATAATGACAGAACCATACCACGTATTATCATCTGTCTTGCTTTGGCCATATTTTTACAGTCCATAGCCATGAAACATTCTGCTTCTAAGAACTCCCAGTCTCCAAATCCATAGAATACATGAATCAACATACATGATCCGAACTCCACCGCCTGAAGGTCTAACACATCTCTCATACACGATCATCCCATGAGGAATAACTCTATAATAGTTCCATCCCGTATAGCAAAATCTGAATATCAGCAGTCGATCAACCAGGCGAGCACCACAATGCCAATGAAGCATTCGTAAGTCAAAACACAATGAGCCTTTTGAAAAGAACACTCTACTCAGGAAATACCAAGTAGTATTAACATTCATCACATTTGAAACCGTCTGTGTTATCTAAGAATTCATGACCTTCCCTTCAAACTAAACTTTGACCTTGCACATTCAAACCTCAATCCTACACAACACACCGCATCTATCATGCCATCATATGAAAAGCACGAGAATCTCATGATCAACTCTGAGTCGCCAGAAGAATACATACCCGATCAGTCAGAAACCTTCCATTTGATCTCATCCAGGAGAAAATCCCAATACGCAACAGTTCCTCACGCCAGTAGGAAATATCCACCTCGAACCATGATAGAAATCATCGAGAACTGTTTGGAATACATTTGCACATAACCAATCTATCAGAACTGAATCGCTATAACTCAACCAAGCCACGCAGTCGCCAAAACCCAAGAACATTTCAACAGAACACATGTGGAGACTCACCACATCATAAGTACCCAAAGAACCGATCATACCATTACCGTACTGATCCAACCTACTATCAAACTGCCCTATTTCTCTGAGTTCCTTCCAAATTACCCTCCAATTGATACCCCTCATTGCGAGAACACCACGATCCTTACCCTAAAGCTCGCCATAAGAGATCCTAACATAAAAACCACACCGCCCTAAGGCCCATAAGCCGATGTATTCCCTCTTAGCACCCCAAAGTACCACAACAAAGACCCCCACTCTGAAGAGACCTTCTGTGAATCTAAAGTCGTTTCCTTCACCTTCTTGATATTGAAATGTATAATCCACAATGATATAGAAATACCGCGAGTCTCGACACCATCCAATGTAAATCTCAGATTCTATCCACAACTACTATGCTATCACTTAATCTTCCTGAGTCTGAACTCACCAATAAGGCATGAGAATCAAATTCGTTCCACGATTAAATAACAAGAAAACCTTTCAACACACTCATAAATCAAGCCTATATGTCACATCAAGATAGAAATCAAGAACCTATTAGTCCTTTTTACACCTCAAGCATATTTTTCTCGGAACATTAAAATCATCGTAAAATTCACCGCAGTCACATCATCCTCATCATTTAGTCTTCCAGCCACTCGCCGGCCACATATTTCACTTATAGGGACACTACCTGTGAGCATGTGATTTTTACTCGTCATATCGTCCTATAAAAATCCCAATAAATCAATT
>ML361047.1:0-17706 GCA_005239505.1 Nicotiana paniculata | reverse complement strand
ACAACAGAGGGTCTCCCGAGATACCGTCTCGTAGTCCCAAACGTAAATGTGCAGGGGGATCTCTCGGAATACCGTTCCATAGTCCCAACGTAAATATGCAAGACAGGAGGATCTTCCGGAATATAACTCCGTAGTCCCAAAGTAAATATGCAAGACATGAGGATCTCCCGGAATACCATTCCGTATTCCCAAAGTAAATGTGCAGGGGGATCTCCCAAGATACCGTCTCGTAGTCCCAAACATAAATGCGTAGTGGGATCTCCCGGAATACTGTTCCATAGTCCCAACGTAAATATGCTAGACAAGGGGATCTCCCGGAATACCGTTTCTTAGTCCCAAAGTAAATACATATCTCAAACAATAGAATTCAACTGCTACAACACGAAATCCTACAATTTAGACTAAGTACAAGTGAAGGAAAAATAGGAAATTCACAAAACATGCTGCATAGAGTTTAGATAAACAGTTATGGCAAGTATACATGCTATTATCTAACAGGATACTGCAGATGCTGATATGACTCAAATAAGAAAGAAAATAGGTTATTACTTAGCAGAAATCGATTTTTACAATAATTATCCCGTGTACGTTCTCGGCACCTCGTGCACACGACACTCACATATCAAAACAGTTCCAAATCTTAAGGGGAGTTCCCCCACACAAGGTTAGGCAAGCCACTTACCTCGAACCAAGATCAATCAATCCGTAACAATGCTCTTTCCACAAAAGTATGACCGAATAGCCCAAATCTAGCCAAATCAGTTAAATAACAAAAATATAACTACAAGGACCTAATCTAGCAACTGAAATCAAAGCTAAAGCAAGAAATTGGAAAATCACCCTAAAACGCCTGCCTATGCCCACGCCTAGGAATCAAGTAAAAGTCATAAAATATGAACATCCATTCACTCATGAGTTCACTCGTACCAAAATTATCCAAATCCGATATCAAAATCCCAATCAAATCTCAAAAACTTAGTTGAAGATCTTCCACCCTTTTCCCCCAAATTTCTCACCCAATTTTCTAAATTTAATGACTATAGATTAATGGAATACAATAAAAAACGAGCTAGGAATCATTACCCCAAAGCTTCCTCTGAAAATCCCTCAAACAATCATCTAATTCCGAGCTCTCAAGTCCAAATGGTGAAAAAATGACATAAACCCTCGATTTGGCCCTTTTTTTGCAAGTCAAACTACACCCGTGGTCCAATTTCCGCTTTTACAGTGTCGCTTCTGTGGCGAAGACTCTACACCTGCGGAGTTTCACTTAACTCCCAGGCATCGCACCTGCGGACAACAATCTGCATCTGCGGACGCGCTTCTACGCTCAACTGTCTGCTTCTGCAGAACCTTGGCCACCTCAGCTTCCTCCCCTATTCCGCTTCTGCGATCACCCTTCCGCAGATGCGGCTCCGCTTCTGTGGCTTACACATCGCACCTGAGACCACTGGCCAAACTCATCATCTCCGCATCTGCGATTTCCCACTCACTTGTGCAAGCTCGCACCTACGGTCCAATCACACTACAGGTGCGATGACACCAGAAACAACCCAACATAAGCCATTTCTCTAAGTCCAAAATGCATCCGATAATGATCCAAAACATACCCGAGGCCCTCGAGACCCCAACCAAACATAACAACAAATCTCAAAACACCATACAAACTAGTCGAGCCCTCAAACGACATCAAACAACGCTAAAATCACAAATCATCCTCCGATTCAAACTCAAAGAACTTGAAACTTTCAAATTCGACAACCGATGCCGAAACTAACCAAACCACGTCCGATTGACCCCAAATTTTGTACACAAGTCGTATTCAACCCTACAGACCTATTCCAACTTCTGGAATCAAAATCCGACCCCGATATAAAAAATTCCACTATTGGTTAGTATCTCCAAAACTTCAACTTTCGCCATTTCAAGCCTAAATGAGCTACAGACCTCCAAAACACAATCCGGACACACCCCTAAGTCCAAAATCACCTAATGGAGATAACATAACTGACAGAACTCCATTCCGGAGTCGTCTTCACACAGTTCTGACTACATTCCAAATCCTACGGCTTAAGCTCCCGCTTAGGGACTAAGTGTCTCAAAACACTCCAAAAACCAAAACGAAACCTCCCGACTAGTCACAATAGCAGAAAAAGATACGAGGGAAGCAGTTAATATAGGATCGGGGCTAAAACTTTCAAAACGTCTGTCCGGGTCGTTACATCCTCCCCTTCTTAAAAAAATCGTTCGTCCTCGAAGGAGTATAAATATATACCTTAAGCTGTGAAAAGATAAGGATCATGGCTGCACATATCTTGCTCGGTCTCACAAGTTGCCTCCTCGACCGGCTGGCCCCTCTAATGAACCTTTACTAAAGCAATGTTCTTTGACCTTAGCTTTCTGACATGCCTGTCCAAAGTAGCCACTCGCTCCTCAACATAAGATAGATCCTTGTCCAACTAGACTGAGCTGAAATCCAATTCATTAGCAGGATCACCGTGATACTTCCGGAGCATAGAAATGTGGAATAACGGATGAAATTCTTCTAGGCTGGGATGTAAGGCAATATCATAAGCAACTTTCCCAACACGTCGCAACACCTCAAAAGGACCAATGTACCTTGGACTCAGCTTTCCCTTCTTTACGAACCTCATAACGTCCTTCATAGGCGATACCCGGAGCAAGACCCGCTCTCCAACCATGAATGCTACATCGCGAACCTTCCGGTCCGCATAACTCTTCTGTCTGGACTGGGCTGTGCGAAGTCGATCCTGAATCCCTTTCACCTTATCCAGGTCATCCTAGACCAAGTTTTTACCCAATAATCTGGCCTCGCTCGGCTCGAACCAACACACTGGGGTCCGACACCGCCTACCATACAGATCCTCATACGGTGCCATCTGGATGCTCGACTGATAACTGTTGTTGTAGGAAAATTCCGTAAGTGGCAAGAACTGGTCCCATGACCCTCCAGACTCTATCACACACGCACATAGCATATTCTCTAATATTTGAATAGTGCGCTCAGACTATCCATCCATCTGAGGATGAAATGTTGTGCTCAGCTCCATTCTAGTACCCAACTCCTATTGTACGACTCTCCAGAATCGTGATATAAACTGCGTACCCCGATCAGAGATAATAGATATCGGTACCTATGAAGCTTGACGATCTCACAGATGTAGATTCGAGCCAGCTGCTCGAAAGAATATGTAGTCATCACAGGAATGAAATGAGCTGACTTGGTCAGACGAACCCAAACCTCATCAAACCTCCGCTGAGTCCGTGGGAGTCCAACAACGAAATCCATAGTGATCTGCTCCCATTTCTATTCCGGAATCTCTAGCTTCTGAAGTAACCCACCCGGCCGCTGATGCTCATACTTCACCTTCTGGAAATTTAGGCATCGAGCCACATACTCCACTATGTCTTTCTTCATCCTCATCCACTAGTAATGTTTCCTCAAGTCCTGATACATCTTCGCGACACCCGGATGAATGGAGTACCGCGAGCTTTGAGCCTCCTGAAGAATCAATTCCCACAAACCATCTACATTAGGCACACATAGCCTGCCCTACATCCTCAATGCGCCATCATCCCCAATAGTGACCTCCTTAGCATCAACTTGTTGGACCGTGTCCTTAAGGAAAAGAAGGTGGGTGTCATCATACTGATGCTCCTTGATATGATCATAAATAAAAGACCGAGAGACCACACAAGCCAAAACTCGACTCGGCTAAAAAATATTCAATCTCACAAACTGGCTGGCTAAGGCTTGAACATCCAATGCTAAGGGTCTTTCCACTGTTGGGAGATATGATAAACTCCCCAAACTCTCCTTTCAGTGACTCAAAGCATCAGCCACCATATTAGCCTTCCCAGGGTTGTACAAAATGGTGATATCATAGCCCTTAAGTAGCTCCAACCACCTCCGTTGAAGCAAATTAAGATCCTTTTCCTTGAACAGATGCTGCTCGGTGTAAATCTTGCAAGGAGCACCATACAAATAATGGCACCAAATCTTCAAGGCATGAACAAGCACTGCTAACTCAAGTTCATGGATAGGATAGTTCTTCTCATGCACCTTCAGTTGTCTGGATGCGTAGGAAATCACCCTACCATCCCGCATCAATACCACACCATGACCAATCCACGACGCATCACAATATACAGTGTAAGACCCCGAACCTGTAGGTAATACCAATACTGGGGCTGTAGTCAAAGTTGTCTTGAGCTTCTGAAAGCTCTCCTCTCACTCCTCTGTCCACCTGAACGGAGCACCCTTCTGGGTCAGCCTGGTCATATGTGCCACAATAGATGAGAATCCCTCTACAAAATGACGGTAATACCCTGCCAAACTAAGAGAACTATGGATCTCCATAGCGGATGACGATCTAGGACAAATCTGCACCGCTTCCACCTTCTTCGGATCCACCTTGATCCCATCACTCGATACTACATGACCCAATAATAACACTGATTCTAGCCAAAACTCACACTTAGAAAATTTTTCATACAACTTCTTGTCTCTCAAAGTCTGAAGCACAGTCCTCAGGTGCTGCTCATGATCCTCCCGAGTCCAAAGTATAACTGAAGGTCGTCAATAAACACAATGACGAAGGAGTCAAGATAAGGCCGGAACACACTGTGCATCAAATTCATAGAGGCTGCTGGGGGCATTGGTCAGTCCAAAAGACATAACAAGAAATTCATAGTGACCGTATCGGGTCCTTAATGTAGTCTTCGGGATATCTGGCTCCCGAATCTTCAACTGATAATATCCTGAATGTAAGTCAATCTTGGAGAATACCCTAGCACCCTGTAACTGATCAAATAAGTCATCAATACGAGGCAATGGATACCTGTTCTTCACTGTAACTTTATTCAGCTGGGGATAATAAATAGATATACACATAGAACCATCCTTCTTCTTCACAAACAAGACCGGAACACATCAAGGTGACACACTGGGCCGAATGAAGCCCTTATCAAGCAACTCCTGCAACTGCTCCTTCAACTCCTTCAACCCAGGAGGAGCTATATGGTATGGAAGAATGGAGAAAGGTTGATCACCTGACAACAAATCAATGCCGAAATCAATATCTCTGTCGGGAGGCATGCCTGGAAGATCAGCTGGAGACACATCTGGGAAGTCCCTCACTATTGGAATTGACTCAACATTAGAGGTATCAACACTAACATCTCTGACATAAGCTAAATACGCGTCACACCCCTTCTCAACCATTCGTTGATCCTTAAGAAATAAAATAACTATGCGAGGAGTATACTCTAAAGTACCCCTCCACTCTAATCATGGTAAGCCTGGCATAGCCAAGGTCACAGTCTTAGCGTGACAAGCAAGACTAGAATAATGGGCGACAACCAGTCCATGCCCAAGATAACATCAAAATATACCATGCTGAGTCTAATAAATCGGCTCTGGTCTCAAAACCACTAAGAGAAATCAAACACGATCGATACACGCGGTCCACAATAAGATAATCTCTGATAGGAGTAGACACATAAACAGGGGAACTCAAAGACTCTCGAGATACGCCCAAATATGGGAAAAATTAGAGGACACACAGGAATTCATAGAGCCAAGGTCAAATAATACCGACACATCTCTATGACAGACTGGAACAATACCTGTAATGACAGAGTCAAAAGCAACTGCCTCTGCACGAGCCGGAAGAGCATAATACCTGGACTGGCCTCCCCCTCTATGGCGAGCTTGACCTTCCCGACCTCCACCTCGAGCTGGCTGAGCAGGTGAGGCGGTAGCTGGTACTAGAAGCATGGACTGAGGACCTGGTGGAGCATGTGGTGGGTAAGAAGTCTGTGGAGGTGCCCCTTCCTAAGTTTGGGGAAATCTCTCACCATATGGCGAGTGTCACCACACTCAAAAAAACTCCTCGGAGGGCGTGGATGATGTGAGTGAGTCGGTCCAGGTCGGCTAGATTGGCCGCTAATAGCACCCCGAGCAGGAGGCACACTAGATACTGGAGGTGCATAATAAGGCTCCTGGGGCCTATAAGGGGATGGAACACCACTGGCAGCTGGAAGAGCTAAATGTATGGGACGACTTACATAAACCCTACCATGGCGAGATGCTGGGGCACGAGATCTAGAATAAAAACCAGTCTCTCGAGGCCTCTCTCTCCTCTTTGTCACGGGTAAGCATGCCCTCCAATATCCTGGCAATACTCACAACCTGCTGACAAGAGATATCCATCTCCAACTCCCTAGCCATACTAATCCTAATGCTGGGGTGGAGTCCCTCAATAAAGCGACGAACCCTCTCCGGAACTATAGAAACCAAGACTCGTGCATGTCGGGCCAAACTATGGCACGTATTGCATACTCTGACACAATCATAGAACATTGGCGCAACTACTCAAACTCTGCACGCCATGCATCCCTAAGGCTCTGAGGGACATACTCTCTCAAAAACATGTCCGAGAACTGAGTCCATGGGAGTGAGGCTGCCTCATCCAGACTACTCAACTCATAAGCACGCCACCACTGATAGGCTACTCCTCTGAGCTAGAATGTGAATTAAACCCCACTCGTCTCCACTACTCCCATAGTACAGAGAATACTATGACACTTCTCCAGAAAACCCTGAGCATCATGGGTAGCCAATCCGCTGAAGGTAGGTGGGTGGTACTTCTTGTACCTCTCAAGTCTGAGCTGCTCCGCCTCAGAAGCGGTGGTCTTGGTCTCATGCTGAACCGGAGCTATCGGCTGCATAGGAATGAACTCTCGGGCCTGATCAACCTGGACCCTCTGCTCAGGAGTACGAGCTGTAGGAGTATGTTCATTTCCCCGCCTTGTGATGTGGCTGGATCTAGCGGGATCAATCCAGCCTGAGCTAAGGTGCTGAAAATGCTCATGAATTGGGCTAGAGTCTACTGGAGGGCTGGTGCAGCAATAGGGAGCTCCGGTGCCTGCTCTCCAGCTGGTGCTGTTGGGGGATCCTCTATCGCAGCTCGCGCGGGTGCTTTAGCTGCATCACGTGGTCGTATTCTACCCCGGCCCCGGCCTCTAGAGGCTCTAGCAAGGGGCACAGGTGCCTGGTCGTCAGATCTCCCTGTACAAGTTCTCACCATCTGTGAGAAAGAATAGAATAGATAAATTTTAGAATTTGATGCCAATAAATCGCACAAACAGTTCCATATCCTCCCAAAGATAAGTACAAACATCTCGGTACCGATCCATGAGACTCTAATAAACCGGCTTGAGACTCACGACACCTATGAACCTAGAGTTTGATACCAACTTTTCACAACCTAATTTCTTCCTCCGTGAACTTGTCGTGATGGAACCTAGTCTCTACGACTAGGTAAGCCTAACACTTTGCAGAAATATAACGAAAACATGAAAATTAAGAACTAACAGTAGAAGATAATTTATATAAGCAATTGAGATGCCGCTCGACATATACAATAGTCAACTCTCAGAATATACATAACACTCCCAAGACCTGGAACACCGTAAGTCACGAGCTTCTACGAGATTCTAATTGTTCTATACATCACTATATAAAGACATAAGAGAAGAATGAACATAGGGAAATGTGGGGGGGGGGACTCCGAGAATTTACAGGCGCGAGAAGATGTATCTTGAAGTCTCCGAAAACAGCAATGATTGAAACTAAGGATGAGGCTAGTAGGAAGAACCTAGATTTGCACACGAAATAATTGCACAGAAAACGACGTAAGTACACCACAATAGTACCCAGTAAGTGCCAAGCGTAACCTCGGTCGAGTAATGACGAGGTAAGGTCAGGGCCCTACTGGTATATATATATATATATATATATATATATATATATAACAAGAACAAGGAAGAATGAAATATCACAATAAAATAAGAAAGAAATTTTACAAGAATGAAGTCGTAGAAGGTAACAACTCAATACACAGAGATAACAATAGAGGGTCTCTCAAGATACCGTCTCGTAGTCCCAAACGTAAATGTGCAAGGGTATCTCCCAAAATACCGCTTCGTCGTCCCAATGTAAATATGCAAGATAGGGGGATCTCTCGGAATACCGTTCCGTAGTCCCAAAGTAAATGTGCAGTGAGATCTCCCAAGATATCGTCTCGTAGTACCAAACATAAATGTGCAGGGGGATCTCCCAGAATATTTTTCCGTCGTCCCAACGTAAATATGCAAGACAGGGGGAACTCCCGGAATATCGTTCCATACTCCCAAAGTAAATACACAACTCAAACAATATAATTCAACAGCGACAATATGAAATCCTACAATTTAGACTAAGTACAAGTCAAGGAAAAATAGAAAATTCACTAAACGTGCTGCACAGAGTTTAGATAAACAATTAAGGCAAGTAGACATGCTATTCTAATCTAACAGGATAATACACATGCTGCTATGACTCAAATAAGAAGGAAAATGGGTTATTACTTAGCAGAAATCGGGTTTTTACAACAATTAACCCGTGTAAGTACTCGTCACCTCGCGTACACGACACTCACATATCAAAACAGTACCAAATTCTAAGGGGAGTTCCCCCACACAAGGTTAGGAAAGCCACTTACCTCGAACCAAGCTCAATCAATCTGTAACGATGCTCTTTCCACGAAAATCTAACTTCGAATGGCCCTAGTCTAGCCAAAATCAATTACATAACATAAATATAACTACAAGGAATAAATATAGCAATTGAAATCAAAGCTAAAGAAAGAAATTGGAAAATCGCCTTAAAGAGCCTCTCCGAGCCCACATCTCAGAATCGCGTTAAAGTCACAAAATATGAAAACCCATTCACTCACGAGTTCACTCGTAAAAAAATTATCCAAATCCGATATCGATATCCCAATCAAATCTCAAAAACTTAGTTGAAGATCTTCCACCCTTTTCCCCCAAATTTCTCACCCAATTTCCTTCATTTAATGAAGAAAACAACTATAAATTAATAGAATACAACCAAAAATGAGTTAGAAATCATTACCCATAAGCTTCCTCTGAAAATCCTTCGAAAAATCACCTAATTCGATGCTCTCAAGTCCAAATGGTGAAAAAATGATATAAACCCTCGATTTGGCCCTTTTTCTGCCAATCAAACCGCACCCCCGGTCCAATATCTGCTTTTGCACTGCCTCTTCTGCGGCGAAGACTCCGCACCTGCAGAATTTCACTTAACTCCCAGGCATCGCACCTACGCACAACAAACCTCATCTACGGACGCGCTTGTGCGCTCAACCATCCACTTCTGCGGAACCTTGGCCACCTCAGCTTCCTCACCTATTCTGCTTCTGCGATAACCTTTCCGTAGATGCGACTCGGCTTCTGCGGCTTACACGTCGCACCTGCTACTAATCCAAACTCATCATATCTGCATCTGCGATCACCCACTTGCTTCTGCGAGCTCGCACCTACGGCCAATCACACCGCATGTGCGATGACACCATAAACAACCCAACATCAGCCATTTCTCTAAGTCCAAAATGCATCCGATAATGAACTGAAACACACTTGAGGCCCCCATGCCCAAGATAACATCAAAATATACCATGTTGAGTAATAATAAATCGGCTCTGGTCTCAAAACAACTAAGAGCAATCAAACACGGCCGATACACGCGGTCCACAATAAGAGAATATACCATAGGAGTAGACACATAAACAGGGGAACTCAAAGAATCTCGAGATACACCCAAATATGGGGAAAAACTAGAGGACACATAGGAATACATAGAGCCTGGGTCATATAATACCGACGCATGTCTATGACTGACTGGAACAATAACTGTTATGACAGAGTCGGAAGCAACTGCCTCTGCACGAGCCGGAAGAGCATAATACCTTGACTGGCCTCCCCCTCTAGGGCGACCTCGACCTTCCTGAACTCCACCTCGAGCTGCCTGAGCAGGTGGGGCGGTAGCTTTGTTAGAAGCATGACCTGAGGACCCGGTGGAGCACGTGGTGGCTAAGAAGTCTGTGGAGGTGCACCCTTCCTAAGTCTGGGGAAATCCCTCACCATATGGCGAGTGTCTCCACACTCAAAAAAACCTCTCGGAGGGCGTGGCTGTTGTGACTGAGTTGGGCCAGGTCTGCTAGACTGGCCACTAATAACACACCGAGCTAGAGGGACACTAGATACTGGCGGTGCATAATAAGCCTCCTGGGGCCTATAAGGGGATGGAACACCACTGGCGACTGGAAGAGCTGAATGTACGGGGCGACTCACATAAACCCTACCATGGAGAGATGCTGGGGCACGAAATCTAGAATAAAAACCAGTCTCTCGAGGCCTCTCTCTAATCTCTGTCACGGGCAAACATGCCCTAAAATATCCTGGCAATACTCACAACCTGCTGATAAGAGATATCCATCTCCAACTCCCTGTCCATACTAATCCTAATGCTGGCGTGGAGTCCCTCAATAAAGCAACGAACCCTCTCCCTAACTATAGCAACCAAGACTGGTGCATGTCGGGCCAAACTATGGCACGTACTGCATACTCTGACACAATCATAGAACATTGGCGCAACTACTCAAACTCTACATGCCATGCATCCCTAAGGCTCTGAGGGACATACTCTCTCAAAAACATGTCCGACAACTAAGTCCATGTGAGTGAGGCGGCCTCATCCAGACTACTCAACTCATAAGCACGCCATCACTGATAGGCTACTCCTCTGAGCTAGAAGGTGAAAGAAACCTCCACTCGTCTCCACTACTCCCATAGTACAGAGAATACTGTGACACTTCTCCAGAAAACCCTGAGCATCATGGGTAGCCAATCCGCTGAAGGTAGGTGGGTGGTACTTCTTGTACCTCTCAAGTCTGAGCTGCTCTGCCTCAGAAGCTGCTGTCTTGGTCTCATGCTGAACCGGAGCTATCGGTTGCATATGAATGAACTCTGGGGCCTGATCAACCTGGACCCTCTGCTCAGGAGTACGGGCTGTAGGAGTATGTTCATTTCCCCGCCCTATGATGTGGTGGGATCTAGCGGGATCAATACAGCCTGAGGTAAGGTNAGTACGGGCTGTAGGAGTCTGATCACTTCCCCGCCCTATGATGTGGCGGGATCTAGCGGGATCAATCCAGCCTGAGCTAAGGTGCTGAACATGCTCATGAACTAAGCTAGAGTCTCCTGGAGGGCTGGTGCATCTATAAGGACCACCGGTGCCTGCTCTCCAGCTGGAGCTGTTGGGGGATCCTCTATCGCAGCTCGCGCGGGTGCTTTAGCTGCATCGCGTGGTCGTATTGTACCCCGGCCCCGACCTCTAGCGGCTCTAGCAGGGGGCACAGGTGCTTGGTCATCAGGTCTCCCGGTACAGGTCCTCACCATCTATGAGAAATAATAGAACAGAGAAATTTTAGAATTTGTTGCCAATAAGTCGCACGACATGGAATCAAAAGAAGTATGATTGTTCCTAACAGTTTCATAACCACCCGAAGATAAGTACAAACATCTCAGTATCGATCCACGAGACTCTAATAAATCGGCTTGAGACTCCCGACACCTATGAACCTAGAGTTTGATATCAAGTTGTCACAACCTAATTTCTTCCTACGTGAACTTGTCGTGATGGCACCTACTCTCTACGACTAGGTAAGCCTAACACTTTACAGAAATGTAATGAAAACATGAAAATTAACAACTAACATTAGAAGATAATTTATATAAGCAATTGAGATGCCGCTCGGCATATACAATAGTCAACTCTCAAAATATACATAACACTCCCAAGAGCTAGAACACCATAAGTCATGAGCTTCTACGAGATTCTAACTGTTCTATACATCACTATATATAGAAATAAGAGAAGAATGAACATAGGGGAATGGAGGGGGACTCCGAGGATCTGCGAGCGCGAGTAGATGTACTTTGAAGTCTCCGAAAACAACAATGATTGAAACTAAGGACGAGGCTAGTAGGAAGAACCTGGATCTGCACACGAAAAACATGCGCAGAAAATGACGTAAGTACACCACAATGGTACCCAGTAAGTGCCAAGCCTAACCTCGGTCGAGTAATGACGAGATAACGTCACGGCCCTATTGGTATATATATATAACAAGAACAAGGAAGAATTAAATATCACAATAAAATAAGACAAAAATTTTACAAGAATGAAGTCATAGAAAGGTAACAACTCAATACACAAAGATAACAACAAAGGGTCTCTCGAGATACCGTCTCGTAGTCCCAAACGTAAATGTGCAGGGGTATCTCCCAAAATACCGTTTCGTAGTCCCAATATAAATATGCAAGACAGGGATCTCCCGGAATACTGTTCGGTAGTCCCAAAGTAAATGTGCAGTGAGATCTCCCGAGATATCGTCTCGTAGTCCCAAACGTAAATGGGCAGGGGGATCTCCTAAAATATTGTTCCGTTGTCCCAACGTAAATATGCAAGACAAGGGGAACTCCCGAAATACCGTTCCATAGTCCCAAAGTAAATACACAGCTCAAACAATAGAATTCAACAGCTACAATACGAAATCCTACAATTTAGACTAAGTACAAGTCAAGGAAAAATAGAAAATTCACTAAACATGCTGCACAGAGTTTAGATAAACAATTAAGGAAAGTAGACATGCTATTCTAATCTAATAGGATACTACACATGCTGATATGATCAAATAAGAAGGAAAACGGGTTATTACTTTGCAGAAATCGGGTTTTTACAACAATTAGCCCGTGTACGTACTTGTCACCTCGCGTACACGACACTCACATATCAAAACAGTACCAAATCATATGGGGAGTTCCCCCACACAAGGTTAAGCAAGCCACTTACCTCGAACCAAGCTCAATCAATCCGTAACAATGCTCTTTCCACAAAAATCTAACTTCGAATGGCCCAAGTCTAGCAAAAATCAATTACATAACATAAATATAACTACAAGGAATAAATATAGCAACTGAAATCAAAGCTAAAGCAAGAAATTGGAAAATCGCCCTAAAAAGCCTCCCCGAACCCACATCTCAAAATCGGGTAAAAGAAACAAAATATGAACACCCATTCACTCACGAGTTCACTGGTACAAAAATTATCCAAATCCGATATCAAAATCCCAATCAAATCTCTAAAACTTAGTAGAAGATATTCCACCTTTTTCCCCCAAATTTCTCACCCAATTTCCTTAATTAAATTAAGAAAACAACTATATATTAATAGAACACAACCAAAAACGAGTTAGGAATCATTATCCCAAAGCTTCCTCTGAAAATCCTTCGAAAAATCACCTAATTCCAAGCTCTCAAGTCCAAATGGTGAAAAAATGATATAAACCCTCGATTGGCCCTTTTTCTGCCAATCAAACCGCACCCGCGGTCCAATTTCTGCTTTTGCGCTACCGTTTCTGCGGCGAAGAATTTGCACCTGCGGAGTTTCATTTAACTCCCAGGCATCGGACCTGCGCACAACAATGCGCATCTACGGACGCGCTTGTGCGCTCAACCGTCTGCTTCTGCGAAACCTTGGCCACCTCAGCTTCCTCACCTATTCCGCTTCTGCGATCACCTTTCCATAGATACGACTCCGCTTCTGCAGCTTACACGTCGCACCTGCAACCACTAGCCAAACTCATCATCTCCGCATCTGCGATTTCCCACTTGCTTCTGCGAGCTCGCACCTACGGCCAATCACACCGCATGTGCGATGACACCATAAACAACCCAACATCAGCCATTTCTCAAAGTCCAAAATGCATCCGATAATGATCTGAAACACACTTGAGGCCCCCAAGACCCCAATCAAACATACCAACCAATACTAAAACACCATACGAACTTAGTCGAGCCCTGAATCCACATCAGATAACACTAAAATAACAAATCATCCTCCGATTCAAACTTAAATAACTTGAAACTTCCAAATTCGACAACCTATGCCGAAACCAACCAAACCACGTCTGATTGACCCCAAATTTTGTGCAGAATTATTATTCAACCTTACGGACCTATTCCAACTTCCAGAATCGGAATCTGACTCTGATAATAAAAATTCCCTTACTTGTCAAAATTTCTAAAACTTCGACTTTCGCCATTTCAAGCCTAAATTAGCTAAAGACTTCCAAAACACAATCTGGACAGGCCCCTAGAAACAATTAGTAGGGGATCAGGGATAAAACACTCAAAACATCCATCCGGGTCGTTACAGAGGGTCTCCCTCCCTGATATCCACTTTACATACTCGTCCTTTGTTATTAGACGGGCCTTGACCACCTCCACGTTTTTCTTGTGTTAGGACAGCATATCCTAGACCTCGAAGGAATCGTTAAAAGCCGCCTCCAATTGGACTTCAATGCGGTGTACTCTCGACCGAGGGCATCCTGTTCCGAGACGGCCAAGTCCAGTTGTGCTCGGAGCTCATCATTCAGCCAAGATCACTTGTCGTCTTTATCCTTCATAACCCCAAGCTGGTTCTTGATCGATGCCAAATCCTATTTGGTAGCCTCATTTTTCGAGGCCAGGAGTTCCATCTTTCTCCTTAACGGCTCGACGGAGGCTTTGAGCTCGTTCATTTCGGCTCGGAGCTGGTAAATCAGGTCTATCTTCTCTTGGACTTGTGAGGTTGCGGAATTAGCAGCTGCGCTGATCCTCTCATTATTAATCTCAAATACCCTTACCTTTTCGACCAGAACAGTGTGCTCCTGTTTCACGGACGAGGCCTCCTTTTGAGCTTTTCCAACTTGATTTGGAGGATGGGGAGGTCCTTGAGGGCCTCGTCTCTTTGCTCGCTAGATATTTGTACATGTCCTTCTGCCGGAAATGTTCCCGAAGCTCGAACTCGAGTTGGCTAACCTCCATCCGAGACCAGTGGAGGTTCTCATGATGAAATATTAAAGCCTGAGAAACAAAATGATGAGATCATAAGAATATGCTAAGGTTAAATGAACCCTTAAAGGGATAAAAAGAAAGAAAATCATACCCGTTCAACGCTTGTTGTGCCACGTTTAAAAGGCTCGATGCATCCACCTCATTCATCTTCGTTTGGTACTCTTTGTGCTCCAACCAGCAAAGGTAGCTGGGAATGCCAACCAGTTCAGAGAGCACCCGTCGGGATCGTAAACATGAAAATTCTTTTACGATCAGGATCCACGCTGGGGGAAGGGAACTGCTTCACCAGCTTTGGGCTCGAGCTTGGCCCACCTGACTCTGGTAGGAAGTCATTTTTCAGGATCTCCAAGTTTCCAAACCTGGAGTAGTCCTCCAGCACACCGATGTCCATGCCTTCAAAGAATAGGTTCAGGGCCTCATCTGCGACCCATGATGTTTCAGTTGGATTATTTTTAATAGTCCGAGCCTTGTCAAATAGAGACTCTGTGTGAGATGACGACTCCAAGATGTTAATGACAACAACGGATCCCCTCAGAGCGTGAGTAGATTCTCGAGAGGCCGTAGTTTTAGGCTTTCCCTCGGGCTCTCAAGCTGAAGGGAGTTCGGTTTCCCGGTTCCTGACCTCTGGTAATGCCCGCTCTTCTGAATCAATGGTTGTCCCATAGGTGATGAACTCCAAGTCGTCGTCTTCAGTTTAGTCCCTGAGCCAATAAAATGATTCGGGGTCTGATACCCTAGCCCGAGTAATCTTCTTGTTTCTCTTTCGAACCCTGATCGCGACCCTCTTTTTCTTGGTCTCAGCGTCTGCATCTGGGGAACTAGAACACCCCCAATTCTTCTCTTTTTCTCCTCCTTCTTCACAGTTGCCTCTGCGGCAGACTATCCCGAATCAGAGGGTTTAGCAGGTGAGGTCGAAGTCCCGTCCTTGTCCACTGCCCGAAGCTCAGTCTGTGAGAAAGAAGAATAATACCCAAAAAAAAAATTTAACTACTCAAGCAAAGAGGAACTTACGTGTTAGGTTCCACTTTTCAGGGAACAACAAGAATTCTAGGAGAATGAAATCCTCGGTTGTCACCCAAAAAAATCTCCCCTTCCAGCCATGATCATTGTTTTCATCGATTCTCGAGAATGAGCCTTTCTTTGTCGGACAAACTTAATTAATCTCCCTCGGAAGATTCGGGGACTATACAGGCGAAGCATATGGTTGATGGTAAACCGAGGATCCTCCCTGTTATTGACGAAGTGACAGAGGAGGATCACGATCCTCCAAAAGGATGGGTGAATCTGCCCGGTGCAGACCTGGTAGCTTCTGCCGAAGTCGAGGACTATTGTATCCGCCCGGCTAAGTGTGAAGGGGTACGTATAAATACTTAAGTATCCCTCCACATCCGTGGTGATGTCCTCATCAGGAACAAGGATGACCACTTGCTTTCCCTCCCACTTGATGTCCTCTCAAACCATCGGGAGCTTGTCCTCGGTGATGGAGCATATGTACCTCGATCTCCTTGCTTGGAAACCTTAAATTCATTGTCTATAAAGTAGACTCCGGCGATAAATTTTTTTAGAGGGGGTTCCAAGGCCACTTTAGGTGGGACCACTTCGACATTAGCGGCCGGGTTAGGAGTTGAAGGGACGGTCTATTGGGGCACAGATTTTGACAATCAAATTTGGGGAATATGAATGCTTGAAGGCGGGTATGAAGGTTTGAAGATGAGAATGACGGTTTAAAGGTCAAACTTGAATATTCAAAGGACAAAATATGAATATTTGAAGATGGGAGGATAAAAATATGAAGATATGAAGAACAACATATGAAGATATGAAGGAACTATGAGCAAAGTAAAAAGTTTGGGGGTAACTTAAGAAGGTTTGGAATTGGAAAGTAAGAAAAAAAGAAAGAAGCTTTTATAGGAGAGAGGTAATTAATGCGTGACTTTTTAAGCTTTTATAGGAGAGAGGTAATTAATGCGTTACGTTTCGCATTATGACGGTCAATCACCGAATGACAAATGTCCGAAGCCAGAACGACTTGATGGGACGTTTCACTGAATCACCAACCCGATTCGAGTTTACGGAGTAAGGAACCGGGTTTGATTAATCACTTCGATAAATTTTCTCTCCGAAAATGGAGGGACCATATGTGTACGGGTAAGATCGGGAATAATGTTACCCCCAATTTTTCGGTAAAGATACTAGTGAAGCATGATATGAAACAAACTCGCGTAAATCTGAAGAGTTCCTCGTTTTGGAGCCCGGGGAGGACGAATGGTGCATCCGGAATCGGACACGGTTGAACACGGGTCCGGGCAGAGTGTAGATCCGAGACTAAGGAAAAAGTGAAATTGTTAAGCACGATAAGCGGGGAGCCGTAACATCCGCCCTCAATCGGATATTACGGCGCAAATCTCGCTCCATACCAACTGCAGATCAACATTTACTGGGGAAAGAAGATTTTTAACTTATTTAGATTTGTACTAGGATTGAAACTCCCATGCTATTTAAAGGGGAGAATTTCTTCATTTTAAAAACATTGTTGGCATGCATATCAAATAAATAAAAGTTCATTTTCTTTCTCTAGCTATTGTTCATTGTGTTCTTCAGCTTCTTAATAATTTGTTGATTTATAACCGAGCCAGTCTCGAGGGTTCGTCCGAGGTCAATTTTTCAGAGTTCCTCTAAAAAGGCAAGCTTAAGTGTTCATCACGTTTAGTTTGATTATTTTGCTTCCCTTTATTTTAATTATTTTTTGTTTATAGACTGTTCACGTTAAATTAAATCATGTATCCTTTAACACCGTACAAATTTAATTGTTACTCATTTTAAAAGTAAACACATATAAATTTATTAGCAGTAGTATGGGCTACACGTGCGAGGCACGTG